>RJWM01002142.1:0-43633 GCA_004363535.1 Dasyprocta punctata | reverse complement strand
TGCTTAAGGCACTGAGCCAAACTCCCAGCCCTGGTTTTTCGAGGCAGGGTCGCACTGTGTAGCTCAGGCTGGCCTTGCGCTCGCGTTGTAGCCCAAGCCGGCCTCGAACTCACAACGCTCCGCCTACCTCAGCCTCCCGAGTGCTGGGATTAAAGGCGTGCGCCACCACGCCCGGCTTTTTGCCTATTTTATAATAGCTACTTTAATTGGGGTGAGATGATTTCTCATTATAGTTTCGATTTGAACTTCTTTAAAGGGAATATTAATGTAAGTATTTGTCTTCATAAATTTATTGGTCGTTTGAATGTCTTCTTTTGAGAAATATCTGTTCATATTACTTGCCCATTTTTAAATAATTCAGTTTCTCATCATTAAATTTACTGAATTTCTTAAAAACTATAGATATTAATCTTTTGGCAAAAGAATAGTGTATGCTTTTTCTTATTGTGTAGGTGCTCTCTTCATTCTGTTGATTGTTTCCTTTTCTGTAAGAAGCCTCTTGTTGGGTGTAATTCTACTTACCTATTTTTGCTTTTGTTGCCTTGCTTTTTTAGTCTAATCCAAAAATAACATTGCCTATACTGATGCCTTAAAGCATTATACCTATGTTTTCTTCTAGTGTTCACATGGTTTCAAGTCTTAAATTAGGCCTTTGATCCATTTTACTTGACATTTGCACAGCATGAAGCATTGTGCTATAATCACTTCTTGGTATTTTGACTAAGATCAAGTGTGAGACAGTGATCTAGTTTCAGTTTTCTGCATGTGAATATCCAGTTTTCCCAACTCCACTTATTTAAAAGGCTATCCTTTCTTCAATGTATGATTTTGGCACCTTTGTTGAAGAACAATTGGTAATAAATTCATACAATTATTTCTGAAAACTCAGTTCTGTTCCATTGGTAATTGTGTCTGTTTTTATACCAATATTGTGCTTTTTGGTTTACTACAGCTTTGTAGTGTATTTTGAAGTCAGATAATGTGATGTCCACAACGTTGTTCTTTTTGTTCAAAATTGCTTAGGCTAAGGAGATGAAGATGTTAATTATCCTCACTTGATTGGTATACATAAAGTATATTCATTGAAATACCACACTACATAAATTTGCACAATTATTAAATACTAACAAAAATTTCTTAAATATCAAAGAGATAGTAATGCTTACTACCCTGATTTGATCATTGTACATTACATATGTATATTGAATTATCACACTGTGCTCCATAAATATGCACAATGGTAAAAATATTTTAAGTTTTTAAAAATATATATTGATAGAGAAAGAAAGAGATTCTCTGAAAAAAGAATATATAGGAAATCATGGCATGACAAAGCGTAATTAAATCAACAGGTAAAAAATAAACTATTAAAAAATGATGGTATCTAGCACACCTTTCTATTCAACTTTTTAAAGTAAAATTTGTCATAAAATAACTAGCAAGTATTCAGGATGATTGTGTCTGAGAGGTAGGACTGGCAATATAGCAGAAAACTTGTACTTTGCAACAACTTTCTTAAACATTTTGGTTTTTAAACAAAAGACTTTGACATAACTTTAAAGAGAAAAAGTAGATGAACTGGCAGAAATATTGAGATAGGTCTGTATATACCATTATCAAAAATCCCTAAGGCACAGCATTAAATAATAAAGGCATGTTAGAGAAAGGGGTGTGTAGAATAATACCTATGTTAGAATCTAAAGAAACAAACAAGCAAACAAAACCCATGATACAATCTTGTCAAACACATACCGCATTAAAAATAACCTACAAGTCTACATACCAGATGAACAAGTGTGACCTCTGAAGAACTGGTAGACACTTCAATTGGTAAGAAATAATACAACATGCTACCAAAGAAAGCATATGTACTTTGTAGTTAAAACTAAATGTTAAAGTAATACCAGTAGATCATTATATAGTGATTCGTAAATTCTGATTAGTGTGTAAGTTATTGGATATCTTTGATCCAGTTTCCGTTTTAATTTCTACCGTATTATAAAGAATGTGACTTATAAGCAAATATTACTCATTAAACTGAATATTTTCATATCACAAAAAAATCAATAGCTCCTTCAATAACTTTTGCTGTATCCTTGAATAATTATGGTTGTCCTCTCTGATAATGTGTATGCTGTTTAAGGAGGCACACATACAATTTGCTCTGCTTTAATTTGTTTATCTAGTGAATATGGTTCAATTTTAATTTTACAGAGGCCATTAGCATGCACTTTTATGTAAAAAGAAAAGGCAAACTTAAATGTGCACTATCTGCATATCATTGTTTATTACATTTACCAGTGGGTAAAATAACTTCTTCACCTTTGCAAGAATTTAAAGATGCAAAAGAAAATACTGGAGTTTCCTTTGTGCTGGCATTATGGAGAGAGGCAAGTATCATGAGCATTTCCAAAACTCAAATCATTAGAGCAAAGAATGCTAAAGTCATTCTTGCAAGGAGGTGAAGCAGGTGGTTGCCTTTAGGGATGACTTTTCCTGCACATCCCAGTATGATACCTATTTCAAATGTTCCATCCTGCTGTCTCTATGAGCCATTAAAGTAGTGACAGAAATGTCAATATCTAGGTAGGAAAACATCATGTGTAGCAACCATACTTTCTGAATCACTGATGCAAAAAATATTGCTGCCAGTGGCCAAGTCTTAAACATGATGAACCTAATCTGAGAGGGGTTATCTACTAAAGTACCAAGAATTTCAGCAGCCATGGCAAGACAGCAGGACAAACTCACATCACAAGTGAAAGATGTACATTTATGGGCAAAAGTCAGACTCTGATGTTCCTTCGAGAAACTGGTGATGGGAGGCAAGAAAGAAGGCCCTGGGTAGAAATGTTGTCACCCCACCTCACTGGCTTTGTCTGCCTTGAGTTTTCTGGCTACACTTTGTTGTAGAATAATGTTAAGGTTTGGGTATAACATGCCTTCCAAAGGCAATTGTGTTGAAGGCTTCATCCCCAAGGCAACAATGATCATGAGGCCTCTGATCTCATAAATGAATTAATTCATTGATAAGTTCATAAATTGAATGGACTATGAGAAGAAGGTGGAAACTGAGATGAGTCCTTGTAGGAAAACGTAGGTCACTGGGGTGTGCTCCAGAAGGGTGTGTATGGTCCCTGACCATTCCTCACTCTCTCTTTTTGCTTGACTGCCACACAGTAAGCTGCTTTGCTCTACCACATTCTCCTGCCACCATGATATTCTGCCTTGCCTCTGGCCCAAAGAAATGGAACCAAGCAATCATGGACTGAAAACTCTAACCCATGAACCAAAACAAATCTTTCCTCCTTTAAGTTTGCTTTCTCACATATTTTGTCACAGCAATAAGAATCTGACTAATATGTATATGAATGACTAGATGTATTTACCCCCCAACCCCCAGAAACTACTCTGAAACATAGTAAAGAAGGTTGATGGGACAGCCCCTAATTGGCTCCTTCTTCCATTTGATTTTTATTTTTCAAATTTTCCTTGTTCTACTTTTTTCTGAAGTCCCTCAAATTTTAGATAAGAAATGAAGAAAAAAGGCCATTAAAGCATAATTTCTAATCTCCGTGTACCCTCCTCAAAGCACCATGTTTTACAAATCAATTGGTATCTGGTTTACTTCCTTCCATATCTTCATATTCATGCAAAAAAAATCACTTCTGAACAGAAAAGATGCTTTCCAATGTGCTGTGGATTTTATCTATGCTGTGTCCTTCTCAGGGGTTTTATTCCTAACATTTTCCACTTTTTGCCTAGTTTTCAAATATCCTGTCTTTACCAATCTGTCTGTGTATTACAAAAACATGTTTGACCCCTTCCATATTTCTGTGCTTCAACTCTCTCTCTCTCTCTCTCTCTCTCTCTCTCTCTCTCTCTCTCTCTCCCTCCCTCTCTCTCTCTCTCTCTGTCTCTTTGTTCCCCCCAATAGCCACAGAGACAGAATTCAGCAGGAACTCTTTTCATTTCCTCATCTTCCACCTACTACTCAACATAATCTCCAGTTTCATCCTCTGACCCAAATGCTACCAATAAAACTTACTGTTGAAGTCACAGATGTTGAGACCTGAAAGCATCTCTAAGTGCCTGTCTCACTAGATAGCTCTGAAGTGGTGATGCTGATGGCCTATGAAGAATGCCACCTTCCTGGTTTCCATGGCACCCTTCTTCTTGTCCCTTGCGGGAAAAAGCCCCATGAAGAATGCCGTTCGCTTCCCCTCAAACAAACTATAGCTACACAGAGAAAAACTCAGGAGCCAAACTGGAGATAGAAATACTATTTTTTATTAATATACAACCATGGAAAATATGATGTACAGCGAGGCTTCTCAACCTCTGCACTGTTAACATATTGGGCAGAAAAATTCTTAGAAAAGTGAGAACTGTCCTTTGTTCTGTAGGATTTTGAACAGCATCCTTGTCTTCTACCCACTAGATGTCAAGAGCAGACCTTTTGTCCCCTAAGTTTTACAAATCCAAAATATCTCCAGATACTGCCAAATGAACCCTTGGGGGAAAATGGGCAGCCAAAAGTCTCCCCCACCAAGAATCACCTGTTAAAATTACAGATCAAGAAGTCTGTGAAGAATCAAGAAGATATTTATTTGCAAGGCTCCAGCACAGCTGGGCCGAGTTGGGGACTCTGCAGAAACGAGCCTCTTACCACACAGCACAGAGCAGAAAGAAGTGAAACTCGTGACGGAGGACACGGACAAGCCAATTCACCCAGGAAAAATATATGGTGGGCCAAGGGAATTGATGGGCATGGGAATATACTCCTCACTGTGCTGATCCTGCCAATTTCTGTCATGGATCCTTCTGCTCCCGCCTTCTCCTTATGTAACTCAAGTTCCATTCTCTGCCCTCTTCTCACAACTACACTGGGTAATCCTACCCTCTTCAGTGGCTTGAACTACAGTGCAACTCCAATAAATCTACTTTCTTTTGAGCTATAATCCCATACTGACAGCTCCAGCTGTCAAATGTACATCCCTCCTTAGTCATCCTTCTTAATATATATCAAAAACTAAACTCATAGTCATTCACCAAAAGAAAAGCCCTGAGTTGGTAAGTGGCGACTAACCATTGAAGGATTCAAACCAAATGTCTTGAGATCTTTGAAAACTTTCCTGGGCCCCTCATACCCAGTGAGTGTTTATGTTCCTCAATCCTCACAATAAGTATATGTGCATCCATCTTATTGCCTCCGTCTGTAATTTTATGGCTCCATCATTTCCTTATGGAATCACTGCAACAGTTTCACATTCATACCTTCATGCCTAGCATGCTGTGTATCTGATTTAATAACATCTATATAATCTGGTCATCACCTTACCTAACCACTTCAGTGGTTCTCCACTGTGCTCAGGGTCCTGGACCTGACCTCATTCAGTCTGTTCCCCACCTCCTAACCCCCGACAATCTTAGCTTTGCTAGTTACTTCTCACGGTCTGTTCTTCCTATACTTTCTCTAAGTGCAGCTTCATGACTGCCCCTGACTCACACTAATCTCTGGAATACATTTCATGCCCACCATTTGACTAACTCCTTCTCAGTCTCTAAGGTAGAGGAATTATCCATTCTAAAAGCCAGCCTTGAGTCTTTCATTTTGTTAAATATGCCTTCTCTCTATTTGCATTGTGCCCCAATTTTCTTCTTTCATGTATTTTTATAATCCAATTATTTCTGAGTTCCCATTTCTCTGTGATCTTCTCAGCATAATGACTACATGTTACATATTATCGTAGAGTCAGCATTCAATAAATGTACACCAAATGAATAGTGAAGTATTTTTTTACTGACTATTCCATTTTTTCCTGTTTTAAGTATATCAAATAGAGAGTGTCTTCCCCCAGTACATTTGCTATCACAATACCTGTCAGCAAAGGAGCTCAAGGGCTGAGAATAAACCACTTTCATGGCATATCTCACCCCAGTTGTTGAGGAACTTCTTACATAAATTTATGTAAGAAATGTCTTGGAAAAAAACATACACACCATAGTTGTCCAGAGTTTTCTCTCACTATAAAATTTCCTTAATAATATTTCTCTATGAAAGGAGAATTTTTCTCCTGTTTCTCACTAATTTTTCCCACAAAATCTCAGAATAGTTTGCAGTTCTTCACTAATTTTTTCCAAGAGAGAAAAAGAGACTTTTTTCTACCAACATGGATATCAGAATTCATTTTCAAATAAAAATTTATAACCTGGAAGAACATAAAACTAAACCTTTACTTTAACAAGATTTTTATAAATTATATGCTAATATTTACATACAATAAAAACTGATTTTTCAATCACAGGGCCATTAAACTAATAATCAATAGAAGATGAGGACGTTGCTTATGTTCCAACTTCAAATATCATAAAAATGGCTTAGATTTTTGTTATTCTTTCAACAACACTTGCTATGTTTAAGAGATTCATTGACTGATGCCTCTCAGTGAGAGGCAGAGAATACTTTGCACTATAGAAACCAGCTGTTTCTCTCCCAGTCACTTGGAAGACGGCACAGACTAAGACCAAGCTCTGCCAGTCAGATGAGACAGGCTGCTCTTAGAACCAACCCAGTACAATGGGTACAACATGCAGCAGAACAGGGGCTTTTCCTGAGCCATCCTTCCTACTGAGAATGACAGCATCACGACACCACTTCTGAGCATGGCCAGGCAGCAGGGGTGGGCTTCTGGAGGCACCATCTAGATTTGGGGGTGCCTAGAATTGGGGGTGTTGTCCAATCTGTCCCAGGAATTCAGCAATGGTTTATCTTCTATAGCATCTTTGAGTTAATTTGGGATGTTGCTTCTGGTTTCTGAGTCTTTAAGCCTGATTTCTCAGCCTCCTCAAAGGAATTCTGAGCTATGTAATCCTCTTTAATTTATTCCTGTTCTCCTTGAAACGATCAAGAGTTACTTTTTTTTTTACTATTTCCAGATAAAATCCCTATACAGAAATACATATTTTCTATGTGTTAAATCCCTCCAAATTTTCTTTCAATAGAATAGAAATAGCAAAAGAGGGGGGAAAGGAGAGAGATGTACAAAGCTGATGTGTGTTACCCAGTAAGCCAGCACTTAGCAAATGTTGTGAAGACCATTTGCCTTGTAGTCAAGAAGAAAATACTTACTGAAATGCAAATCTTTACCCTAGACTACCAAATCCAAAGCCCCGAATGAATCCTAAGAAACTATATTCCTAACAAGCAGTCCAAAGTGTAATTATAAACAGTAAAGTTTGGGAGTCTGTACAATAAATTAAAATTATCAATTATAGGAACAGCTGTTATCATTGCACCACCAATCCCAGTCCATTAATAGCTAGCAGATTATCTGTAGTTACATAGTAGAAAAATGTTGCACATTGGAAAGTGTTTTGATACCTCAGGCTTTTAGCTTTCTCAAAGCACTTTAAACTTTTGACTTAATGGTCAGTAAAAACCACTGAAAGGTAAATAACCAATGCTAATTGCTCCATAATCTGAAGAATTAGTGAAATTACAAAAGTAATGACAAGTTTTCATATAAAATTATACATTAATATTTGAAATGGGGTGATCTACATTTAAATAGATAAGATGAACAGATGTAATAAGATCATAAGACTCACTTCCATTATTATTCAGTCAAAATAAAATATCTACAGGCTATCACTTTAAGGAAAGAAATACACAGAAATTTATACTACATAAGATAGGACTTTTTAGCATAATGTTTTCCAACACTTCTATTTCTAGGTATTTAAACCTAAAAGTTCACAATCAATCTTGTACATATTTAACAAAATCTCCAAATGTTATAATGCCACAATGCCCTCTCTTAGCATTAAACTTAAAAATCACTAATGCTCCATTTTCTATCTATATCACCATCTGCCTCATCCATGTCCTTAAAAATTATTCTCTTGCTAAATTGGATATTCACATGCAGAAGAATGAAACTAGTTCTTCTCTCACCATATTAAAAGATCGACTCAAAATGGTTAAAGGCCTCAAATGTAAGACTCAAAACTATGTGGTTAAGAAAACTCCCAACCTGCTAGATGTCCAATACAAGTTTGTGTTCTCTAAAATCAAAGAATGAATTTTAGGAAAAATAGAAGTTAACTGCAGAATATATTTATTGGAGAAAAAAATTTTTCTGTATAAAAGACACAGAAGGGGTCCTGAGCAGGTTTGCTTTGGACCCTAGCTTTTCAAGGGATTTTCATAGAGCAAAGCCATGAGGTAAGGCAAGTCCAAGGTGGGGAAAAATGGAAAATCACAAGATGGGCATGAGGTGAAACAAAACTGTAGTCAACCAGAGGCTCTGAACCCCTTCCAGCCAGGTACAAGTCTCCAGCACCACACTCTGGGAGTGCATTCCAGCTAGCCACTTGGGTCCCAGAGGTTCCAAAGTCTGCCCAGCCAGGCACAAGACCCAGGTGCCAAACTCTGGGAATGCATCCCTGACAGCTGCACAGAGGATCTGAGCTCTGCCCAGCCTAGCATTCCAGCACAATTCATCATGGGAATGCCCAGCCTGTCTCACAGGCCACAGAGGTACCGAGCCTGGCTCAGTCCAGAGCCCCAGAGCTGTCCATCAGGGAGTCATCAGCCTAGCCAGTGGATCCTGAAGATTTTGAGCTCTACCCATCACAGCACCAGGTCCCAGTGCCATAGTTCAGGGGTGCATCTCAGCTAGCCTTTTGGGTCCTGTAGGTTCTGAACTCCACTCAGCCAGGCACAAGGCCATGGTGCCATACTTCAGGGGTGCTCCCCGGCTAGCTGCATGTTTCCTGGAAGTTCTGAACTCCCAGCCAGGCACAAGGCTTCAGTGCCAAACTATAGGGGTGTGTCTCTGCTAGCTGCAAGGAGGATCCAAGGTCTGCCTAGCTCAGTGTTCCAGTACAATCCACCAGGGGAACACCCAACCAGCCTCACAGTTCACAGAGGTACCAAGTACTGCTGAGCCAAGAACCCCAGAGCTGTCCATCAGGGAGTGACCAGCCTAGCCAGTGTGTCCTGAAAATTTTGAGCTCTGCCCATCACAACACGAGGCTCTGACACCATATTTTTGAAGTGCACCCTGGAGAGCCACGTGGATATCAGAGGATCGAATCTCTGCCCAGCGCAGCATTCCAGTGCAATCAATTGGGAGGTTGCCTGACCAGTTGCACAGGTCCCAGAGGGATATGACAAAGCAAAAGAGCAAGATGCAGTCTCAGCCCTCCAGACCACCAAGAACAAACCCAGGAGACATTGAAATGGAAGACCCTGGAAATAACACAACTGAACTTTCTGAAATGATAGCAACTAAAGTAAAGAAATAACTCCATGAAGCTATAGAGGAAATCAGTTCAAAAATAATCTCCCAGGTTAAAAAGAAATGACAAGCATTATGAAAGAATTGTTGAGTGTATCTAAAGAAGATCTAGATAAAAAAAATAGAGGAACATAAGAAAATGATGGAAACCTTGAGTGAACAATATAAGACATCCAGGGATTTAGCTCAGTGCCATAAGTGCCTGCCTGGCAGGTACAAGATGGTGAGTTCAATGCCTGGTACAAAAAAAAAATACATACATATATATATATATATATATATATATATATATATATATATACATATGACAGAATTAGAATGTATGAAACAGATTCAAAGGGATAATCAGAAAATTAAAAATTCCATTGAAAGGTGGCAAAACCACTTGCATGAAGTTGAAGATAGACCCTCAGATCTTGAAGATAGGATGGAAGCTCATGATTATGAAAGAAAATATCTCTTAAAAATAGCAAGGAACCAGAAAACAACAATTCAACAGCTGCAAGATGATGCAAAGAGAAACAATATAAGACTGATAGGTGCCACAAAAAAGCAGAGGTCAATACAAATGACATAAGAAGATTATTTACAGAAATAGTAGCAAAATATGTCCCAAACATAGGAAAAGAATCTGATATTCAGCTAAGTGAGGTATATAGAACCTCAATTAGCCATAACCAAAATAAATCTTTACCCATACACATAATAATTAGGATCTCAGAATTCAGCACAAGAACAGAATACTACAAGCTGTCAGAGAAAAGAAACAGATCACCTATGAAGGAAAGCCTATCATAATCACGGCAGACTTCTCAACACAAGCCTTCAAGTCAAGAAGAACATGGAGTGAAGTATTGCACATCCTAAAAGAAAACAACTTCCAACCCAGATTGATGTACCCTGCAAAACTATCTTTGAAGACTGATGGAGAAATAAGATGCTTCCATGACAAAGAATAACTGAAGGAATTCATGACCACCAAACCAACACTAAAAAGAGTACTGAACGATACTCTAGAAAGAGACAAAGATAACTATAATTCCAAGAACAACAGCAGAAGAAAATCACTAAACAGGCAAACAATTAAACAAAAAAAAGTAGAAAACCAACAGCAGAAAGATAACATGATACGAATAAGTCAGTACATATTAGTTATATCCATCAATGTAATTGGTCTCAACTCATCAATAAAAAGAAACAGACTGGCAGAATCGATTAAGAAACAAAATCCAACAATATGCTGTGTACAAGAAACACATTTAACTCAAAAGGAAATTCATAGACTAAAAGTCAAAGGATAGAAAACAATACTCCATGTGACAAGAACCCAGAAAAAATCAAGGGTAGCTCTTCTGTTTGCAGACAATGTGAACCTCAAACCAAGAATGAACAAAAGAGATAAAGAAGGTCACTACATACTAGTTAAGGTGAAACTTCATGAGGAAGAGATAATAATCTTAAATATATATGCACCAAATACGAGAGCACCCAGTTATATAAAACAAATATCAATAGAAATGAAAAATCAAATAAGCAATAACACAATTATAACGGGAGACCTTAACACGCCATTTACACAAAGAGACAGATCAACTAGACAGAAAATCAGCAAAGAAATATCAGACTGAATCATTTGTTTTTGTGAACAAATGGACTTAGTAGACGTGTACAGAGTGTTCCACCCAACATCAAAATATACATTCTTCTAGTAGCACATAGTACATTCTCTAAAATAGACCATATACTGGCCCACAGAACATGTTTAAATAAATGCAAAAGAATTGAAATTATTCCATGCATATTATCTGATCATTGTGCCATGAAACTAGAAATTAATGACAAAAGAAGCTGCAGAAGCTCCATAAACACATGGAAATTAAATAATACACTCCTGAACAATGAATGGGTCACAGAGGAAATTAAAGAAGAAATTGAACCATATCTACAATCAAACAAAAATGCAAATACAACTTACCAGAACCTGTGGGACACAATAAATGCAGTCCTCAGAGGGAAATTTATAGTGGTAAACTCCCACATCAGGAAAATGGAACAAACACAAATAAACAACCTAACATTGCAACTGAAAATTCTACAAAAAGAACAGCAAGTCAAGCCCAAAGGCCAAAGGAGGGAGGAAATGATAATGATCAGAGAAGAAATTAATTCAATCGAAACTAAGAAAACAATACAAAGAATTAATGAATCAAAGAGTTGGTTCTTTGAAAGAATAAATAAAACTGATAAACACCTAGCCAACCTTACCAAAAAGAAGAAAGAAAGAACTCAAATATATGCAATAAGGAATGAAAAGGCTGAAATCACTACAGACCCTGTGGAAGTACAAAAGATCATCAATACCTACTTTGAAAATCTTTACTCTCATAGGTTCAATAACACAGAAAAAAATGCACAGATTCCTGGAGGTGTATGAATTACCAAAGCTGGATCAAAAAGATGTAAAACTGTTGAACTCGATTTCAGTTAAAAAAATTGAAAATGTAATTAGAACCTTACCAACAAAGAAAAGCCCAGGTCCTGATGAATTCACTGCTGAATTCTATGAGAAATTTAGGGAAGACTTTTTTTTTTCTGGCACTGGGGATCGAACTCACAGCCTCACACCTGCCAGACAGGCACTTAAGCCACTGAGCCAAACTCCCAGCCCTTAGGAAAGACTTAATGGCAACACTCCTCAAACTCTTCAATGAAATTGAAAGGGAAGTAAGTCTCCCTAACTCATTCCTGGAAGCAAGTATTACCCTAATACCAAAACCAGAGAAAGACCCAACCAAAAAGAGAATTACAAGCCAATCTCCCTAATGAACATAGATGCAAAAATCCTTAATAAAATACTGGCAAATAGAATGCAACAAATCATCAAGAAGATTATACATTGTGACAAGTGGGATTCAACTCAGGAATGCAGGGGTGATTCAACATATGCAAATCAATAAACATAATATACCATATCAACAGAGCCAAAGACAAGAATCACATGATCTTCTCAATAGATGCAGAAAAAGCTTTCTACAAAATCCAACCCTCATTCATGATAAAAATCCTTACAAAAAACCAGAGTAGATTGTCTTTACCTCAATCTGATAAAAGCCATATATGATAAACCAACAGCCAACATCTTAATAAATGTACAAAAACTGAAAACTTTCAACCTAAAATCAGGAACAAGACAAGGATGTCCATTATCAACACTGCTATTCAATGCAGTTCTGGAAACATTAGCCAGTGCAATTAGACAAGAGAGAGAAATGAAAGGAATAAGGATAGGAAAGGAAGAAGTTAAATTATCATTATTTACAGATGATATGATACTCTACATAGAAGACCCCCACAATTCCATAGAAAGACTTTTAGATGTAATAATGAAATTTACTAATGTAGCTGGATACAAAGTCAATGCTCAAAAATCAACAGCATTCCTGTACACAAACAAAACCCACTGAGAGAGAAGCAAGGGAAACCACACCCTTCACTATAACATCCAAAAAAATGAAATACTTAGGAATCAATGTAACAAGGGAAGTAAATGATTTATACATTGAAAATTACATTACTCTGAAAAAAGAAATCGAAGAGGATTTCAGAAAATGGAAAGACATTCCCTGTTCATGTATAGGAAGAACAAACATTGTAAAAATGGCCATTCTCCAAAAATTCTTATACAGATTTAATGAAATGCCAATCAAAATACCATTTGCATACGTCACAATCTAGAGAAATCATTCCTAAAATTCATCTGGAACCAGAAGAGACCTAGAATAGCAAAAGCAATTCTAGGCAACAAAGACAAAGCAGGAGGCATCACAATCCTCAAATTATACTACAAAGCTACTGTAATAAAATCAGCATGGTACTGGAATAAAAACAGACCTGAAGATCAATGGAATAGATTAGAAGATACAGCCACAACTACAAACACACTCACCCACCTCATCTTCAACAAAGGGACCAAACATGTTCACTGGAAGAAAGATAACTTCTTTAATAAGTGGTGCTGGAAAAACTGGCTTTCCATATGCCAAAAACTAAAACTAGACCCATGCCTATCACCATGCACTAAACTAAAGTCAAAATGGATCAAAATCTAAATATTTAAACAGAAACACTAAATCTACTGGAAGACAAAGAAGGTAGAACTCTTGATGACATAGGGGTAGGTAGAGAGTTCATGAACAAAGATCAAACTGTATGAGAAATACTTCAAAGAATCAACAACTGGAATGTCATCTTATTAAAAATCTTTTGCACATCAAAAGAAATCACCAGCAGATTGAGAAGAAAATCCACAGAACTGAAAAAAAATTTAGCCACTGTCCCTCAGATAAAAGAACATATAAAGAGATAAAAATAATTCAGGCTTCCAAAATTCAAAGACAGCATCCAAAAATGGGCATCTAAGATGAATACACACTTCTCAGATGAAGAAACACAAATAGCAAGTAAATATATGAAAAGTTTTACAGCATTATTGGTCATTAGAGAAATGCAAATTAAAACAACATTGAGATTCCATCTCACTCCAGAAAGAATAGCCAAGATCAAGAAATCAACAAAGAACAAATACAGGAGGGCCTGTGGGGGAAAATGAACTCTTCTCCACTGTTGGTGGGAGAGTAGGCACCACCACAGAAATCAGTGTGGAGGCTCCTCAAAAGGCTAGGATTAGAGGTTCCATTTAACTCAGCTATCCTACTTCTGGGCATTTTCCCAGAAGAATTGAAAATATCATACAACAGTGATATATGTACTCCCAAGTTTATAGCAACACAAACCCAAGTGTCCATCAATCGAGGAATAGATAAAAAAGATTTGGTCTTTTTATACAATGGAGTACTACTGAACTATAAAGAAAGATTGCATCACGCTTTTATAAGTAAATGGATGTGACTTGAGACCATACTCATAAGTGAAATGAATCAAACTCACATGTGTAAATAATGTATTGTCTCCCTAGTGTGTAAGAAACTGAAAGAGCAAATATGATCCAAAATCTACAATAAGTATTGCATAAGGGTAAGAAACTGCTCAAAGAGGAAAAGTAATTGGAATAGGGGAAAGGAGAGAAGGAAGGGAAAAAGAAAAAAAAAATATATATATATACATAAGACAGCTAAGATGACTATACTACTCATTCTACTAGTTCTTGGAAAAGTACTGTTAATACTCACATAAGATCAATTTTGCATGTCTATATCTGGTAATCTAAGTAACTTTTTTGAGGGTAACAATCTACAGTATTACAACCATTGTTAAATCCCTATCATCTTGTTTTGAAAACATATACTGTTATTGTTTCAGGTTTGCTGTTCTTGTTTGCTTGACTCTTTGCTTTTTGTTTTTCTTTTCTGTGTCTTTCTTTTCTCTTAAATAAATAAAAAAAACCATGGTCAATCAATAAGATTATGATCATAATTTCTCACATTATATTAAGTATGAATCAAACATGAAGCAAGTCATGTAGTAAGCAGGCACAAAACTGAACAGGGGTTTTTCCTGGTGGGTTGGGTCAGTCCCACTTCCTGGCTTTTCCAAGGTGACAGCTATTTAGGATATCAATCACTGTTGATTATCCTGAGGGAAGGTATGTGAGTGAATTTATTTCATCTTTTGTCTTGAGGTCTGGCTCTCAATAGATGCATCTCTCCCATAGTTGCAATATATTCCATCTTCTGCACTGGCTCCCTTGAAGGCCTATCCTGTCTGACTGACTACGATATTTCTATCTAACTTCTATCTAGCTTTATATCTATATTTCTATCTAGCTGTCTATAATAATGTCCTTTAAAACATTTCTCTTGCTAAATTGGATATTCACATGCAGAAGAATGAACCTAGTCCTCCTCTCACTGTATTCAAGTATCAGTTCAAAATGGTTAAAGACTTCAAAGCTAAGACCCAGAACTATGACACTACTAGAAGAAAATATTGAAGAAATGCCTTGAGCCATTGGAATAGACAAGAATTTTAAAGATCCCCAAAAGCATAGGGAACAAAAGCAAAAGTAGACGAACAATTATAGTAAACTAAAAATCTTCTCCCAGCAAACCATCTACAGAGAGGACCAATAACCTACAGAATTCCAGAAAATACTACATCTGACAAGTGTTTAATATTTAGACTACAGAAGACATAACTCAATAACAAAAGATATAAGTAGACATTTCTCAAAAGAAGACATAAAAATGGCCAATAAGGGTATGAAGAAATATTCAACAACATAAACAACAATGGAAATGGAAATTAAAAGATATCACCTCACCTTGGTAAGAATAGCTCCATCAAAATCCAAAGATAACACGTGTTGTTGAGGATGTGAAGTAAAGGGAACCCTTCTACATTGTTGGTAGGAATACAAATTAGTACTGCCATTGTGGAAAACAGTATGGATGTTCCTCAAAAACATAAAAACACAATAAGCATGTGATTCAGCAATCCCACTAATGAGTTTATGCACAAAGGAAATCAAATCGGAATCCTGAAAAGATATCTGTATTCCCGTGAACATTGCAGCAATATTTACAGGAGTTGAGAAATGGAAACAACCTGAGTGTTCGTCAATTCATAAATGGATAAACAAAACGTAGGGCATGTATATAATGGAACGCTACCCAGGAAAAAATTTCTTTCACATGTGCTCCTCCTTATGAGAGATTCCTCAGTCTACACCAACAACAAAGTGGAAAACTGACTGAGAAAGTCTGTTAGCAAGACAGAAATTGAAATCTTATGTAACATCATCACAACAGTGGCATCCTATCACCTTTTCCATATTCTATTGTTTAAAGGTAAGTTACAGACGCTGCCCACACCCCCACAGGAATGCAAATGCCAGGAGGTAAAATCCACCAGAACAGCCATGTTGGAGTAAATCTGCCACAACACACAGCATTATGGAGAGGACACACTTTGGGGTAGAGAGCCACAGGTTTGGGGAGGAAGGTTTCCCTTTTATTTTACATCCTTTGGGGTAGTTTACATTTTGACCTCTTACATGCATCACTTTTTATTTTTAATGAATATTTGCACACTGTTCCTCCATTGCCATAAAAAGATGAAATTAGCAAACTCTCATATAGCCAAAAGGTAATACCCCTCTTGGCATAAGGTAAGGACATACATAAAGTATGCATTTCTTCATCATCAAAACAACATGTTAATAGCATACAGGAGCACCTACGTTGTTTATTTGTTTATTTATGTTAGCTTAGCTATTTGGGCAATGGCCTAAATTCTTTGGGAAATTCTAATTATAAAATACAGTCTAGTGAGAATAAAAAGACATTGATAATTTGGAACCATGGTTTGCAAGTAAATATAATTTATCTGCTTTTGTTCACTCACTGTACAAATATTGCAAGTGCTTACTGCATGCCTGAAATTGCATCACTCTTCATTATGAACAAGACAAAGAAAAGTCTAGTATACTATCTCAGTTTGATCTTTGACAATACTATCAAAATGAATACTCTAATCTTAAAAGGAAAATGATGTTAAAAATAATAAGAAACAACCCAAAACTATTTTTCCTTCATAGGATATGTCAACCTGCTGATCCATCTCTACTACATTGGTGATATGTATCAAAGGACCCAGACTTTCTTGGTTCAGCGCTCTCTGGGGTTCAGTACTATTTCATGGCACCACTAGACCAAAAAGAAATATCATTCTGTTTATTAAGACTAGGTCCAAGCAACATTTATTTTCTAGCAATGTAGGCAGACATTTGAAAAAACAATATATACGCTTGAAAGAAAAAATTTATTTTCCCATTCAGCATGAGTGTACAACTCATGGACACTCCAAAGTTTCCCAAACTCTGAAATCCATGGAGTCTCTGCCACCCTCCCTTGGACTTCCATATTGCCAGAGGGTGCTTGTTTTTTACTTTGGCAAACACTGATTTACAAAAAAAAGTACTAAAAGAATGTAACACAATCTAAAGTCGAAACTCTGAGACATCCTCATCCAGTACTCTGTGAAGGACTGTGGTTTCCTTCAAAGATTTAAAATATCTTAAGATGCTCCCGTGATTTTACTTCAGTGTGATGGGGCACACAGTTAGGGAATCCGAGGCAGAGATGTAATAAATATCTAGGGAAAAAGAACAGCATACAATTAAAATTCACATAGCCATTTGCTATTTTCTACATGAATCCTTCCACTAAATAAAAGTTTAACTAAATCCACTTTGATTGCTGATACATTAAGGTCCCAAATGGTTGCACAAGCGAATCTATTGGCTCCAATAAATTTACCTTTTCTTTTTTTAGAATAAAACTAAAGCTGCAACCATGCTGGGCAGGTGGATTCTAAGTTAATCAGCACAGAGAGTTGATTGAGTTACTTGAAAATCAGTCTTTATCATAGAAGAGACATATGTCTGAATTCTTTCCCCAGATATATACAAGAGAGGGCAGGAGCTCTGCTCACCCTCTAATCTTGCAGTTAACTCGGTGATGAAATTGGTTCCTCATTAAGACAAGTGTGTAGCCCTTAATCTCTGAGCAAAACTGACTGTTGTCCTCTTGACCTTCTTTCTCAGCCTAGAGATGGAAATTTCTCTGCTGTGTATCTCGGTGAAACAACAGAAGTGCCCCTACTAGAAGTTGCTCCCTGTGGGGAATGAAATTAGACAAGACCTGTAAAGTGGAAAATAAATTGAATTCATTTAACCAAATTGCTATCTGACCAATAAGATTCATCTCAAAACACAAGCACAAGATCCCAGGCAGAAGTAACATCAACAAGATGAATTGTGCTCTCAGTGTGCACAGCGGAGTGTGGTGCTGACTGTGCGATCCCTGGAAGGTGACCAGTGAGTCAACTTGTTTCTGAGCTGTCTCAGTCTGTATGTTGTATTTTTCTAAAAAATAGGTTGTCTGTGTCTAAATAGTTCTGTCTATCTCTGCAGTAGATTTTCTATTGTGCAATTGAATGATTAGAATAATAAATCTTTTGGTGGAAGAAAAGTCTGAAGAAACAGTACTTCACAGTGACATTTTCAAAGCATTGGTATCTGTATTATCTGTCAAGTCTAAAGTCACTTTGCAAAAAATAAGTTAGGAATATTTTCACACAAGATTCACAATGAATTAGGACACATTTTCTAGAATGCAACACAATCTGGGTGTCTATCTGTCACATTATGGTGTCTGCCCCTGTTTCAGGATGGAATCAATGTGAGCTCATGAACCAGATCCTAGTGGGCAGAAGTGCTGCCTTCTAAGGATCTTCTTCACACCCCAATACAAGCTCACACTTTGATTTAGCCACATTGTTGATGGTGCAAGCACATTCATAGTCCACCCTGTCTCCAAATGAGAACGTTGCTTTGCTGTGACACTATGCATCATTGCTTCCCAGGCATTTCCCATTCCCTTTGCATGCCTCCTCACTTCACACAAGGGAAGTCACATAGAAATACACGCAGGGTTTGGATTCAGTGCAACCCGGTTTCATTTCATGAACTGTGCACTTGCTACTCTGAATACCAGTCTCTTCCTCCACCAAACGCTTATCTCACAGATATGTCAGTAACATTCCATGCTATGAATTCAAATAGAGGCAGGATAAAGAAAAGTGATTTTTACATATGATCTCATTTTATAAAGACCTCATTTTTAAAGAAAATTATGAACATTGAATACTACATTCTAAAATCTTGCTTGCTCGTGTGTGTGTGTGTGTGTTATGGGGAAAGAGCCCAAGAGCACTTTACCACTGAGCTATATCTCCAACCCTTTTTATTTTTTGAGACAAAAACACACTAAGTTGCCCAGGTTGGACTCAAACTCATCATTCTCCTGCCTCAACCACTCTTAAAACCTTAATAATGACTACTTACTTGAAAGGAAACAGATGTTTTCCTTTACTTTATTTTCCTTTGCTTCCTACTTTTACTACAATGACCAGATATAAGATGGAGAGCTGAGACAGACAAAATTTATATTTCAGCTTTCAAATACTGATGAGTGTCTGTAGAAAGAGTAATAACATAAGTGATGATGGACTTCGGAGGATGGGGCTCTGAAGAAAAGTGAAATTTAGAACAGAATCATGAATGAAGCATCACAGAATAGCCAAATTTGCAGTAGGCAATTGAGAGATGGATAAGTAAAGTGGAAAAATTAAAACTTTTTCCTATAAAACTGAAAATACAAAGAATATGCACTCTGACTAAAAGAATGTGGAGGACACATAAATACTGAATTATGCTGCTTATTAATAATACATGCAAAGTATTTTAAGATCCATCAAAGAAACTTGTAAAAAAAAAAAAGTACAACTTATCCAGGAACATGGTAGAAGTTTCTGAAAAATTCAAAAGATAAAATCTTGACCAAAAATTTTTAAAAAAGGAAGAAACACCCTTTCCTATGTTGTTCATAGTGCATA
This sequence comes from Dasyprocta punctata, assembly GCA_004363535.1. Taxonomy (NCBI): domain Eukaryota; kingdom Metazoa; phylum Chordata; class Mammalia; order Rodentia; family Dasyproctidae; genus Dasyprocta; species Dasyprocta punctata. The sequence goes on along the minus strand of RJWM01002142.1, from coordinate 23,912 downwards.
AAAATATAGGTATTAATGTCACTGGCTTTTGGGTCCCACACTAATTCTTTCCAGGTTCTTGGGGTGCCAAATAAAGAACTGGACAGGGCACACAGAAAGGTAGCAGGGATGTATATTTACTGAAGGTGGAAAAGATGTATGCTCTGTAGACAGAGCAGGTGGATGAAAAGGCTGGCACGGCTCCTCTGCATCTAGAATCCCTAGATCACTTCTCCATGGTGAAGCGCAGACAGGGACTCCACCAGTCTGAGTGAGCCCATTCGCCATCTTGGAGAACTGCTGGTCTCATTTTACTCAGGTCACAGAAAACACGTGGGTAGGTCACAGAGGACCTGTCAGCAAGCCAGGGGAAATTCCCTGAGGACATGTCAGAGGGTTACAGAGGACACAGAAGATAACTCAGCCCGCTCTCTATCTGGCCCAACCCCTCAAAGTCTGAGGAAAACGCTATTGAACAAGTCTATAAGAGACACCTTCTCTGCTCTGCTCAGAGAGGTCCCTCTTCGGTTCCGCAATAAACCTGCTTGGGCTGTTGAGCGTGGTCTCTCACGCTCCCTTCACGCAAATAAGGCATTGGGAAGGCTGTCGTGTCAAAAACTCCGTTGGCTGGCCCCCAGATATAAACTGTCCTTTCAAAGACTCACTCGGTTTGGCACCAGTTATAAATGAAGAATTCGAACTGGCACTTTTCCCGTTGACCGCACTTACACCGCACAAGAACTGCCGTCAACTTGGACTGTGTTCTGCGCATGCACTCTGGGTCTCAGGACAGGTTTCCCCCACCGCCACTTGCTTAATCCGGTTTGCCACTGCCCTAATCTCCTACTTAATCTCCGCTTCATTTAATTTCCTTTTTTTCATAAATTAGTTCTAAATGTATATATAACTCTCTTCCTGGGTATTCAGAGATTTTTTTTTATTTATTTAAGAGAAAAAAAGACACAGAAAAGAAAAACAAAAAGCAAAAGAGACAAACAACAACAAACCCAAAACGATAACAGTATAGATTTTCAAAACAAGATGATAGGAATTTAACAATGCTTGTTATATTGCATATTGTTATCTTCAAAAGGGTTGCTTGAATTACCAGATATAGACATGCAAAACTGATCTAATTATATGAGTATGAACTGTTCTTTTTCTAAGAACTAATAGAATTAGTAGTACAGTCATTTTATCTATCATATATACATATATATACAAATTTATGTCTTTTTCCTTTTCCCTACCTTCTTTCATGCTTAACAAGCAAAACCTTCAAAGCAAACTTTGTAAGGCATTTTCAATTTACATATAATCTGTAAAGGTTATCCTTTCAACTCCTCATAAACAAAACAAAAATTGCTAAAGAGTATGGAGTTTAAACTTCTGTGGGTTCCAAGGAAGAGGAAAGGAAGTTTAAAAGCTTATAGCAAACTTGAAGGTGACAGTGAAATGTTAAGGATTCCTGGGCTCTAGAACCCTGAACTAATATACTAGCATCACATAATAAATGCTCAAAATAAATAAATAAACAAACATTTTGTCAGAAACATGGAAACAGTTATGGAACATAGATTCTATTTCTTCAAAGAAAATGAGAGCAAAGGATTATGAATGCTACCTTCAGAAATTTCCCACTACTGTATTTAAATTACCTGAGCACTGCCTTCTCCATATGTATTTTCTGCACCCTGATTCTGTGTCTCACAAGGTCTAAAATATGACATTCACTGTGCATAATAATATCATCCCTGTACTGCAATTTAAAAAAAAATTCACCTCCTTATATTAAGAATAAAGAACTGACATTTAGGAATTTCCTGGCACTGTACTTAATACTTCATACATATTTTCTCATTTCAGTGATGGATCCAAAGTTCCATTAAGAATGTATGCATTTGAGTCATCAAAAATCTTTTTAAATGCAAACCCTTCTGAACCAGTTTCCCCTTTGTGGTCCACTCTCACTGCTTTGCAAATGTAGGGTGAGCTCTGTGAATACAGGAAGAAGGGGAAAAAAATGAGATCGGCAGTTCTGGACCAGATACCAAAAGGCACCATTATTAGGATCTCCAAAGAGGAATCCAGGCAGTTCAGACCTTATGATGCCGAGGTGCCAGAGGTGAGCAAGCTTAGGAGATGAGAGAGGGCTGCTGAAGGTAAGGGGGTGGTACTTGAAAAAACTTTTGCTGCATAATTTTTCTAGGGTCCTGAGATAGAATCAGGAGAGTCTTCCTCTTCCTCTGCTACCAAATTGAAACAAACAAAAATCGCTCTAATACTGTTTGTTCAGTAGCTGTTATATAGATAAATGCAAGCTGACCAAAGCCTTGACTTGTCATGTTACAGATAGCTGTGCTTCTTAATTCTAAATATTTATCAGGCTTCTTAAACTAAGAACTGTAAAGAGCTTAGGATTAACTTCCATTTGTCTTTCTTTGTATGTCCAGAAACTATCAGGATTTCCTTTTGCTGAATTTTATTTATACGTTTACAGTTACTTTAGTTTCATTGAGTATAGTATTGTCTTCTTGCTGTCCCCACTTTTCTGTCCAAGGTCCAGTGCTGCTTGATGTGCTGACTGGAAAGGGTGGGCCATAGCAATGTTTATTCCCGGTGAGACTCTTTATCCTGGCAGTGGCAGGGTCACAGCTTTGGGGCCAAGTGCTCTGCCTTTTTTTAGGCATGCTTATCTTTTCTGAAGTTCCATATGAAAACCTTACTTTTGCTCTCCCAGACACTTCTGTTTTCTCTTCCAAAGTCCCTTTTCTTCAATCATCATTATTCTACATTAATACTTAGTGTATTCATAAGCTTTCCAGTTACTGGGACATGATACACAACATCAACATTTTAAAGGAGGAGAAGCTTAATGTGAATAGTGTTTTAAGGGGTTTGGTCCGTGGTCAGCTGACTTCAAGGCAGGAACTTCATGGAAGAAAGGAGTAGTGAAGCAAAATTGCTTAGCTCATGGCACCAGGAATCAGAGCAAAGGAGTAGCTCCAGGGAAGAAAGAGTAAGGTAGTCAACATTATACTCAAAATAACACCTCCATGGACCCCCCACCCCGACGCACACACACATACACACACACACACACAACCAGAAGTTTGGCCACCGATCCCCTGTTCTCAAGCCAATCAGGTTAACAAGGTCGTATTTAACCAGCACATTAAGAATCTTACAGTTGTAAAAAGACACTGAAAATAAAAACACATGTATTAAAAAAAAACAAAGAAAGGAAGCCAGAGATTAGGGAAGAATATATATAAACGTTTATCACTTTATAAGTATTTACCAAAACCATGTATTAAATGTCAATAAATTCTTTAAGCATTGATCAATACCATAATTTTATTATAATTTATTATAGATGCATTAGTACCCCTCTCCATACATACACACACATGAAAGCCACCGTTTTTGGTGTGGAAAGCATGCCACCCAAGAGGGTTATGTATCTGAGGAGCACCCACCTCACCTCCCCCATTCTACAGGAGTCTGAAAATGGGTCTCAGGAGAAAAGCTGCCAAGACAGCTGGAGACTGATCTGAGTACCTTAGATGCACTGCACACTGTCCAACACATGACAGAGGGTAGACAAAAGGAAATATCTCATTACAGGGCTGTCTTTTCCACATTTATTTTTTAAAATGGCTACCATCTAAGTGGAAATGGGCTTGTGGAACGTTTTTATAGCCACAATGAGCATGCATTGATTAATACATTAACATTAAAAAGGTCTTTAATAAGGAATCCATACTCATTGGATGAGACCAGACCTTTGTAAATATTTATATATATTTACATATGTAGAGATACACAATATATTTTACTTTACTCACTATCACTCTGTCTTCCAATATTCTGTTTTTCTTTTGCTTCCTAACACTGACTACTTAAAAACATGTGGAGTAGGGTCTTCAGCTTTCTGTGTTGCTCTGTTGATCAGTAAGGTATAAGATACATAAGGGCAGAAATTTCGTCATTCCCAATTGTATTGCTGGCAGATAGAACAGTGTTTAGTCCATATAAATTGCTCAATAAATATTTGTTCCATGAAGAAATATGCTAAACCATTATAGCCTTTTGCATGGGCTACTTGAAAAATCTCAGGGCTTGTTTTTGTGTGGCAAAGAGAAAGACCTTATTTTTATATTCTCTTGACGTTAAATTGTAGCAAAATGACTGAATCCTGTCCAGGGCATACGGTCATTAGACATTCACTTTCAGGATCCCTATTGATCATCCAACCACACTCTTTGCCTTTGATCACTGCCGACTTTCCATCCATATTCTTCGTCTTTCTGCACAATTTGAAAACCACGTGTTGGACTGCAATGAGGACATCACGTGATGAAAGGAGTCTGAGTCCTCAAAACCATGTGAGGAGTAAAGCCATGCCCCATCCACCCACTGGCCTGTGAAATGAGTTGCTTGGTCATGTTAAACCCCTGTGATGGAGGACTGCTTGTTACAACCATTAGCTTAGTACTAATGCACTCTCCATGGTGTCCTAAGATCCGTCCCTACCAAGCAACAAAAATGAACATCTTCAACAGCAATCAAACCCTGCCGCTTTCCAACAGCTTACCATCACAATTAACACAAAATTGGATTTTCTTCCTCTACTATATCTCACCCTCCTTACACCTTCAACATTTATTCATGCCTCAGTCCATTGTACTTACTATAATACAGTCAAAAAAGCCTCTTTTCTGGTCGTTCCACATGCCACATCAGTGTGTCCCAGGTCAGGACAGCTGTTTTCTATCGAGGTCTCCAATGAAATAGCACCCCCTTGAAGAGGCCTTTTCCCCTCCTTTAACCTATTCTTGCCCCACTTCTTGCCTGCTGCCCTGAGCTGTCTATCATATCACCTCATTTTATGTTTTATTTTCTATAAGATGAATCTTTCTGCAATTACAATATTTCTTGGGTTATACATTGATTTTCCCTTAATCAAAACTCCAGTCCCGTGGCAATAGTGACCTTAATTGATCACAGAAAACTTTCCAACACCTAGGATAGTGCCCATAACAACATGAATGAATGAATAAATGAACAAATGAATGAATATGTTCATCTAAATGTTCATATATATGTAAATCTGGAAAAAGTATGCCAAAATGCTAAAAACTGGATGAGATTGTCTTTTATTTATTTATATTTTGCAACTCTCTAAATTTTTTCATTAAGCATAAAGTACTTTAAAAATAATTTTTAAATTTTATTAAAAATAATGTATATCTTATTTAAGATTTTTCCAATGAAAACTACCTGCATTAAGTAGTTGTGTTTAAAAACTAAATGAAAAGCAGATTTTGGACTTAGAAAAACTATTAGTTTCCCCTTAGCAGAGCAGCCTGAAGCTGCAGAAAGCAGAGTACCCTGCCACGTCTAGGGCACCACAAACTGAGCAATAAGTAACAAGTAGACATAATCTCTATTTATAAATGAGACAGAGTGGAATCATGAGCCTCAGTTAACCTAAGATTAACAAGAACCTGTGGATCCAGGTTCCTAGCTTTTGTTTATAAAAGTTAGCTTTTCTTTTCAGTGCTGGTATTTGAACACAAGGCTTTTTCACTGAACTATGTCTCCAGCCCTGTATCATTTTTGTTTGTTTGTTTGTCTGTTTGTAACAAGGTCATGCTAACTTATTTAGCTTCCCTTAGGGCTGGGATTATAGGTATACACTACCAAGCAGAAGGCAGCTTTTTAACTTCTTGAATTCATCAAAAGCAAAGCACTTGTTTCTGTCCTTTAAGGATCCAAGGAATTTGTCATTGTGATTTCTGGAGAACTTTGACCCACATTTGACCCAACATGTCTAGATATGTTAAAATATAGTATATATTTCATTTTTGTTTTAAATATATTAATTTGAAAAGATATTAATATAAAATACAAATAGAAATTAACTTAAAATAATACAATTTAATATGCATAAATACTTATATATATCCACTGGAAGACATAATCAAGTACTCACAGATGTTTAAATTCACTTTAATTGATAAATTTGCATTTAAAAGAAGGAAATCAAAAGCTATCCTGTACACTGAAAAATAGAAAAATGAAAAGACAAGGGTATCAGTAGGAGTGAGACTAAAATCTAGTGATACAATAAATTATAACAGACCACACTTGTTTGTATACGATAAAAGAAAGGAGAAATTACCTTAATTGAAATAGGAATGACAGGTCAAACAAATTATAGATGGAGAAGAGAATATGAGAGTATTATATTCTGAGAAATCATAGGGCCTAGATGAAAGTCCATGGAATTTTTTAAGCTTGTGTGAGATGTAGAACTATTCATGATGGTGTAGATGTATCCCACAATAGCAATAAATCCAGCACTCTTAGTTCCCACATATGAAGTGTTAGACCACCCTGATCATAGTGACCATCTCAAACTCTGCTGGACCTAATCTTCCCTTTTTATGATGTATACTGTATAACGTCCCCATTGTTTTCCTTTGTAATGAGTGATAAGTCATACACAAACTCTGACACATGAATTTTTAAAGTTCAATATTGTGTCTATGCCCAGGGTCCAATATAAAGAAGAAACAACAGAACTTTTCCTGCTTCCTGTACAATAAAATATTGCATATTTCTATATATAAATGCTTAAGAATAGTTACAGTGGAAGGTACTGTGACCTGATCTGACATACACTCCTGTCATCAATTAGTAAATCTACATGTACGCGTTCACTTGTATTAGGAGCACAGGAAAATGAGAAAGTGAGGGTGAGGGTGACTCTCAAGAGCAACTTGTGTTCAGGTAAGTCATAACCACAGTGTACTGATTTGTATAAGATGAAAGAGCAAAGTTATCTTAATTAAAATGGAGATAACAGGCAAAGACAAACTATAGGCTGTCAAAATAGAAAGTATAAGTAGTGCAATATTCTTGCAGACAAGCTGTGCAACTCATATAAGAATGTCTGGTAGAACTTTAGAACATTCCACAGCATAGAAGCGAATTGTTGGGCAGAGACTTTGAAATACATCTGTCATCCCTGGGTCCACATATCATGCACTAACAGCAACCACTACTACTGCTACAAACCTCCAAAACAACCCTAGGAGAACCAACCCTAGATAATATGCCTATCATCCTCTAATTAAATGCTCATGTAGGCTGACATAAGGACCACCCCAAATCAGGTCACTCTGTTCAGACCTTTTGACAGGTAGCCTTTCTTACCCACAGTGCTTCATTAAATAGTCATGGGTTGATCAAGTTTCTGTTCCGACTTGGACTGGATGGCCCATAAAGAAGAGAAGAGACTGCTTTCCTCGGTGTGCCACGCCCAATGTCCAGCACCGTATTTGGCACTTCACAGGTAGCTGATAAACTTTCTTGATTAATTAAATTCAGATTTTAAGTGAATTCTTGACTAGCTAATTAAAATAAATAAACATATTAAATAACGTCAAAACAGAGCAAGGCAAAAGTTAAAATTTATCAGTTGGAAAAAAATTGGAATAGAACATTTAGATAGCATCTAGCTTGTGAAAATACCTAACTATAAAGAAAACATAGGGTAAGCAACTTACTTAAATATTCACAGGTTTTTGAAGAGATTTATTTTCATCTATTTTGCAAAAATAAAAAATTTATGAAAATGTTGTCAAGTGAAGAGATAATTATAACATGTTTTAAATTATTTAGAATCAAAGAAAACAAAGATTAGTCTTTCTAAAACTTGAAAAATTCTAAAGAAAACGCCAACGAGATGATTTGGAAAAAACATTTTAAAATAAAAGGTAACAATAGAAGTATGAAGTTTCCCTTCCCACCTGGCTACCATGTCTGTGATATGAGTGGGTACGAATGACTTGGCTTGGACATTGTTATTAATTAAGTCTATCTATTATTATAAACTAAAGTTCACACTTTATTCAGATTTCCTCAATTTCTATCTAATATCCCTTCTCTGTTCCAGAATACCTTCCAGGACACCACAACACATTTAATCATCCTGTGTCCCTGGCTCTTTTAGACTAAGACACTTGCCAAGATTTTCCTTGTTTCTGATGACCTTGTCAGTTTTGATGAAGACTAGTAAATATTTCATAGAATATTCCTATTTCAGATTTGTCTGATTTTTTTCATGATTTCATGATTAGACTGGGCTCATTGTGTAGGGAAGGAAGACCATCGAAGTAAATTACAATTTATGTCACTTTATATCAAGAGTACCTACTGTGAACAATATTTCTAACTGCTAGTATTGACCTTGATCACCTGGGTAAGTTAGTGTTTGTTGGGCTGGGGATTTAGCTCAGTGGCATAAGCGCCTGTCTGGCAGGCTTGAGGTTGTGAGTTTGAAACCCGGTACCATAGTGTTTGTTACTGTTCTCCACTTGTACAGACATTCTTCCTTCTCCTCCTCCTCTCCTTTCCATACTTCACTCTTGAGAAGGAGTCATTATGCACACTCCACATTTAATGAGGTGAAGGGTTATGATCCACATCCTCAAAGACAGAATATGGGGGGAGTGGGGGTTAGGGGGTGAGGTAGGGGGTGAGGTAGGGGGTGAGAATGGGGTGGGGTGGGGTGGGGTAAGGGTGGGGGGCCTGTGTGTGTGTGTGTAATCTTGGGGATACTTCTACACAAAAGATGTGCCAGTTCTTTCCCACTTTTCTATTTAGCCGCTTTTTGTATCAGCATGATCTCATTTATACGTATTTTATACTTTGAAACACAACCTGGCATTATTTTATTGCTCGGTTGTTCCAGCTTTTGCGATTGGAAACACTCTGAACTGACTACTTATGAGCCTTTGACAGTCTTCCATTGATGAGAATTTGTCTTTTTGTTGGTTTGAATTTTTACTTTGTTTTCCGTTATTTTTTAAACAGTGCTGAGTAAGGAACGCAGGGTCTGGCATATGTTAGGCAAGTGCTCTACCACTGAGCTATACCCTTAACCGGTTTAGCTTTAAAAGCATTCTTTACTTGCTAGTATTACACATATCCCAGATTCATTTGATGTCTTCCTACTCTTGTTTTAAAATCAGTTATTTCTCCAAGAAACTCTGTTTCCTTTGGTATTAGAAAGTAAGTTCTGGGCATTGATCATACTCATTACTACTGAGGTGTCATTGTTTGTAGAGCTCCTTTCATAACAGAGCAAAGAAATACATGCATGCATTTTAAAGCATTTATACACACATATTTATAAATATGTGTTCATATGCCTCTCTATCAAGCAAAACAGGAGTTCATTCTAATGTGTCCAACTCTAATTCATTACCATGTTTCTTTCAGTCATCCCCTTAGTACTTGTCCACATCTTTCACTCCAACAATGAGAAAAACCACCCTCCAAGAACTTACTAAAGTGCACAGCTTCAATATATATGAATAGTCATTTCCTAATTTTAACTTGTTCCCAAAATGTATTATTCAAGGAGCTATAATGTAGATAAAAACTGACAGCCAACAGTTGAAATGTACAATAAATACATTAGTTCATGTCTTGTTTACACTTTGATCCTCAAATGTGATAATTTGTTTTAAGTAATATTTCCATTCTTCTGATTCAATTCTCAGTGGTTATGAAATTATATTAATATGCTCCAGTTTTACTTGGCAGCCTGGACCTAGAATCAGTCACTATTTTTATATAAGGATGATTACAATCACTAATAGGTCTTGTTCAAAGAAATAAATGGCAATATTTAGCAATACATGTATAGACAGTACCCTGAGACATCAAGCTACCAATATTATTGCCAGTTTAAAGTAGTAGCTTCAGATGCTTAGCCAAGGGTAAGGAATTATGATATTTCTGTGTGCCATGACTACATTTTTCTGCCACCATAATGAAATACCTTCAAATTTTTAAAAATAAACCTTTGAAAAAATTACTTATCTTTTGCATGACTGGAGGTTCAATGCCACTGTATAAAGTTAATCTTTTTTTAAAAAAATAGCAACATTCCTTCACTGCTCACATACTATTGACCAGATGCCATGTATTTATTATGTACAATCCTCTCACCAGACCTGCAAAGTAAATAATATCATCTCTATTTTATAAATGAGAAAAATGAAGCTCAGAGAAGTCAAGTAATTTATTCAACATATAACAGGTTAGATAGGAAAATAAGAAACTGTGATTTCAAAATACCACTGTTTCCACTGTGGCAAAGGGAACATTGCAATTAATGTGTAGATATGGATATCCAACTCCTATTTGTCCAAGCAAAGACACAAACAGAATGAAATAAAATAATATATCTACTCCTTCCCTAAATTCTCCTGAGACCTATGTAAGGAATGGGTCCATGTCCTAAAAGGAAAGCAATCCTAACAAACGACTTTGGCAAAATCATTGACCATATCAGTATTCATTTAGGTCACTTTTAATTCAAAATGAAAAATAAATCTGGTAACACATTATGAAGATGCCCAGCAAAGGTAGAGAATTTGTAGTTCATTAACAATTTTCTGAATGTTGTTTTCTAAAAAAAAGTTATAAGGAAATAAGACTAGATGAAGGATAATTTCACCATTAAAAACAGTATAAATAATTCAGACAAAGAGGTTTTTCTAATTACTACTTGTTTACAGAGCAAACTAATTTTAATTTCCTTGCTTTTTTATTCCTTGACAAATGGTTTGTGATTTGTTTGGACCAAAGCAAAATATAAAGTATTTAAATAAATTATGATTGTTTCTTTTCATGATTTAACCCAAATGACCTCATTGTGCTAAAAATTTGGGAAGAACAGGCGAAAACTAGCTATAAATCATGAACTCTTTTAAATCAATTAAAAAAGGATTTTTAATCTTTTTTTGTTTTATGAATAGATAATTTGATAGTAAACTGGCTTCAATACTACAACTGTATCTTTTTCTTGCAGTCTTGATAAGATGCCATGTTAGATAAAGAAAACGGTACATGTCTACCTGCAGGCATTGAGGGTACTGGATCTGTGTTCAGAAGCCCCCTGCTGGGTCACACTGTAACTAGGGAGACAGCCTTTGCCAAATAAAGTCACAATCTTCATCATTTTGAGAATTCCATGGTGTCTAAATCTCCACTTTACACTGTCCAATCCAGGGTGAAATAAAAAGCATATTTTTTATACTTGTACAAATAAGCCACATTTCAAGTGAGGTAATTATAAAAGACCACATGAAAAGAATCCAATCGTAGAAGTTTCAGTGGGCCCTGTGAACTCGCATTCTTGATTCTCATAGTATTTGAGAGCTCAGGCTCAATGTTCAGTATGATATCTTAACCTTTTTTATTAATAGAAAAAACTTATCACTGAGCATAGTCTAGAAAGTGTAGTGCAGTGGTACCTTCTCCAGTGATTGAAATTCCTGTTATCTAATAAGATAGCTGCTAGTCCTATGAGCTGCTAAGCCCATGGAATAGAGCTACTGTAACTCAGGAACTGAATTTTAATTTTAACTTAAATTAAATGCAAACAAGAAGTCACACATGGTATGTGACTACTATATTAAACTGTGCCAGTCTCTAAATTCACTCTGGTTTTATTTCTTATAAAAAAGATAAACATATATTCACCATTAAACATTCAATTACAAGAAAGAACAATATCTCTGTGTTAGTAATATAGATGAATACAAATAATGCAGCTTTAACTAAATTAATTCAATCTTTCCATCCTTTAATAAATATTTATTGGGCAACCAGGTTGAGTTGAGATTATTTTTTAAAAAATAAATGTACTTAGAAGATTGAATTTTAAAAACATGTCAATTAGTTGTTCAGTGAGACATATAATGTTCTTTGCTTTCAGGACTATCAGAATTCTACCGAAGAGAGAAAACTTGCTCATTGGTTCCATATATATATCAATTGTTCTAGACTCAATGGCCTGTCTACATATGACTATTACTGCTTCACAAAATCTTCCTTCCATCCACAGCCAACCCTGTGATTAGATCTGTTTCTATACATAGGTTGTCATTAAAACGATAAAAGAGCTGGGTGTGGTGGCGCACGCCTTTAATCCCAGCACTCGGGAGGCTGAGGTAGGAGGAGCATTGTGAGTTCGAGGTCTGCTTGGGCTACAACACGAGCGTAAGGCCGGCCTAAGCTACAACACCACCCTGCCTCAAAACACTAGGGCTGAGCGTTTGGTTCACTGGCCTAAGTGCCTGTCTGGCAGGCGCGAAGTTGTGAGTTCAATCCCTGGTGCCGTAAAAATAAATAAATAAATAAAAATTAAAAAAACGATAAAAGAGACAGGTTCATGGTAGTTCCACATCAATTCAATCTAAAAGAGACTCACAAGTAACGATTTTGGGTTTCTATCACCTCATGAAATATAAATACAAACATAAAAGTTTAGAGAAAATGACTGCACAACAAATTTACTTCTGTCTTGTAGTAAGCGGTTAAGTAAAGAAAATTCAAGCCTGGGGCCTCAGTAGAATATAAAAATTTGCCACTGTGAATGGAACTTTTCTAGTGAGACATATGGTTAAAAAAAAAAAAAAACTGCTCAGCCTCTACACAGAAAGCTTGAGAGCCCTTGAGAGACCTTGGCTGTGAGTTCTAACCACACTTCACATTTTTTTATTTTTTTTGGACTCCTGGAAAAGTTCTCTGATGCTGTTTTCTTATTTCAAAAGCTTACACAGAAATTTCACTTCACAAGCTTCAGCATAAGAAATAGCCACATAAGAGCAAAATATAATTGTAGGATGTAGGTATTCGTAGTAGCACCACATGAATATATTATCAAAAATTGGAAACAATTTATGTGTCAGTGAAATGCTCTGCTTCATTTAAAATGACTTGCATGTATTGTCATAGAGAATAACCCAGAATATGCACACTGAACAAAGTCAGCCATAAAGAACGGAGAGATTTCCAAAAATATATTCATCAGAACAGGAACTGTGATTATTTCAGGATTGCTATTTGAAGGTGATCTTTATTACTTGGCTTTTATGTCCCAGTATTATTTGAATTTTAATATCAAGCACGAATTATGCTCTTTAAAAACTCTTAATACTGTGTTTATGAATAGGAAACAGTAAAGCATATGTTCGTTGGTTGTATTACACAAGGTTCTCCAGAGAAATAGAACTTAAAAGGTAAAAGCACACATACATGTATGTTTTAGGGAAACAGCTCACATGACCAAGGAGGCTTGGGAATCTGGCGGGCTGGAGATTCAGAAGAGAGTTGTAGTTCGAGCCCGAAGGCTGTCTACCGGCAGACCTCCGTCTTGCTCAGGAAAGATTCACCTGTGTCTTATTAAGGCCTTCAACTGATGGGATGAGTCTCATACAGATTATCAAATTTCCCCACTACGAAATTATTCATTTCCCTCTTTTTCAAATCCATAATGTTTGAAAATAAAACATTATAGACACACTCATACCATGAGTCATTATGTGCTATATCTCTGAGGGCAAAGTAAATTGCTTGGAATTAATTAATAATTATTTGGAATTCTTCTGCACAGGAGAAGTGCTTCTTCTCTGTCATTTATTTATTCACTCAATCATTTTTATTAGTGTGGATACATGGATCTATGACTTCTACTTCTGGTTTTAATTCAACACTGCTTTGTTTTGTTACTCAAATTTTTCTAGCTCTTTCAGTTGGCTCCTGGGTACTTTGATATATTCTCACATTTAAAGTTGATGTGTACACGCGTCCATGTGTGTGCATGATTCTTCTTTTTTCTTTTTTAAGCATGTCCTTGCTTTGTGGCAGACCAAAATACTCTAAGCCCTCCTTGTAAATTTCTACCTAAAATCAAGAGCTCTCATTCTTTGTACTCTTATTCACTCTTGGGAGTCATTTACTAATATCTAAATGTTGGCATTTCTCAGGAGCTTATTGTAAGCTATCCTTAACTTCTCATGTTATAGTCTCTCGCTTCATCTTAACCACTCCCATGCTCTCCACCTAAATGTTGATGAATTGCATTTACATATTTGCGAGATTGTTCTTCTGTGCTGATATGTCCAATTTCCAACTGAACTCCTATATTAGTATACTCCATACACATATAAAATAAAACTCATTGTATCTAGTTGTATTTCTTATATACTGTGATGATTAATTAATTAATGGTCAACTCGAGTAGGAACACCCAGCTGACCTGAGTTATGGTTCTAGCAATGGAAGACCCACTTCAGGAGGATTGTTGTCAGAACAGTAGAAAAGAGAAATTGTTGGGGACCATAAATTAACAATGGCTAATTTTGCATACTTCCCTAAGGGATAAATGGAGGCTTGGAATTATGGTATCACCCTGTTGAGACTTCCCATTAACTGTTTTGGGATGCACCATCCTCTTCTACCAACTAAGACTAAACTAAAACTACTAAGATTAAAAAGAACACTATAGGGCAAAATCCTTCTTAGCATAAGATCATCTCCACCCTCTTGAGTCATCCCAGGATTATCTGTTGGGTGCTAAGCCATCAGCCTATGAATTTTCCGCTGACCTTGAATCTTCTGCTAACCCTCCTACATTGTATACACTCAATAAATAATGACTGGTTTGGAGTATCTTGGTCTCTGCCGATCCTGAGGTAATGACTCCCGAGTCCCTCATCATGCATTACTAAATTTGCCTCTGTTTCATACTTCATCCTTTCTCTGTACTCCTCATATTGGCAGTTGGGGATCTTAGCCAGGTCCCAAAAACACAGTAAGAGGGGAGGATTTCATGCTAATTTTCCTTGGAGAAGCACTGGCTCTTCTATTCAGAGGAATCCTGGCCCTCACCTTCACCAGCGATGGCTGCTATTCTCTTCAGAAGAGTTCTGGTCTTCACTTCCATCTTGAGCATCATCTGGTTTTTTGGCACAATTTGGCTTCAAGTGCCACCTTTTGGCCTGGCCACACAGACTCTCTAGCCTCCAGCACTAGACCTCCGACATTTCTACACAGACCATCCAGTCTTCCATTGCAGATTCCTCGGCCTCCAGATAAGGACTCGTACAGGACATTGCAGTGAGATCCAGGCATTCAGTCGGATTCTTAGGGTTTCTAGTGCATGGATAGATCTCTTACACTCTTCTACATTTAACACTGTGGACAGATAATGCCAGCTAATCTTGTAAATTTCTGTGCCCTACATTAAATCTGTTTCTCTTGCAAACACTGACTACAGCACATTCCCTCATAACTTGTCCAGTTATTTCTACCAAAAATATAAAATTAATTTCAGATGTATTTGTCACATAATCACATATAATCATTCAAGTTCTTTTTATTCTCACACTTCGATAACATCATTACTACCTAAGTGAAAGATTCCATCATGTCTCTCAGAATACCAAAGTAGTTTTCTAGTTTTTTTTCAACTTTACTCTTTCCAAATCTTTAATTCTTTGTAACCCAGCTGATCACCTAAAAACATTAATCTGATCATATGAATTAATCAGGTTTTGCTGTGTTAGGCTATAGTAATCAACAGCCCAAATTCTTAGTTCTTTATAACAACAAAGTTTTGTTTTTCTTTCATGTTCTATATCAACTGTAGGTCAGCAGCTTCTCTGCTCCTGTGTCTTTTATATTCTAAAATCCCCCGCACTTACATTCCACAACCAAAAATAATCTCATTATCAAACTCCACACCAATGAAGAGGTAAGTACAAAGTACATTTCCCATCAGAAGGCACCAGAAATTCATTGCAAACAAATATTTCTAATCAGAAGAGAGAAAAATATACAGTAGGTGGCAGTGCCTGGTCAAGTGTAGTTCTGAGGTATGTGGGAAGATTATTTGTCACTGATGAGCCTACACTAAATGTAAGAAACCTTTCTTTATTAGGTCATAGTTTTGCCACTATAATCCATTTTTTCTGTAGCTCTTAGCTCTAAAGGTGGGTATTTCCTTCCAGTTCTATTATTTTCTTTAACCACATCTGACAAAGACATTGGAAGTTTTCTTGTCTGTGTAATGTTGGAGGCTTAAAGGTCCAGAATAGTCACAGTATCTTTTAATCTAGGTTAGATATTTTTGCATTCATTTTTAGTTATGTAAGTTCTATCAAAACTTACATTTTAACTGCATGATTTCAGGCAAATGAATTTATCAAAAGATATATCCACATTTCTTTTTGTAATTTGCTTCTGTCTCTCCAAACATATTTTTTAATACTTAATACTTTACATTTACCAGACATCTGCAGGAAGGCTGTGCCTGTATTCTTTCTTTGAGCCATTTAATACAAAATAAAGCATTTACTTGAAGTTGTCTTTTTCTATGAAAGAATTTTAACGCAGGGCAAAATATCTGTCTTTCAAAGCATTTCTCAATAAAAGATATGGTGGTATTGTTCAAATGATCCAAAAGAAGGCAGAAAAGAACTCACTAAGAAAGAATTCAGGAAATTTTTGGAATTTTTGCAGTTTATTTTGCCATTAATTTCCAATTTTATTTCTCTATGATCATATAAGATGCACAGGATAATTTCGATTCCTTTTCATTTACTTATGCATTTTCTGTGGGCTAGTATATGGTTTATTTTAGAGCACATTCCATGTGTAACTGAGAAGAATGTTTATTCTGATGTTATTGGGTGGAACACTCTCTAAACATCTACTAAGTCCATTTGTTCACAGGTTTGGTTCAGTTCTGACATCTCTTTGCTGATTTTTTGTCTAGTTTACTTATCTCTTTGTGACAGTGGGGTATTAAGGTCTCCTGTTACAACTGTGTTATTACTTATTTGACTTTTCATGTATATTAGTAATTCTCTTATATAGTTGGATGCTCCCACATTTAGTGCATACATATTTATGATTGTTATCCCTTCCTCTTAAAGTTTTCCCCTAACAAGTATGTAGTGACATTTATCTCTTTTGACTGTTCTTGGTTTGAAGTTCACACTGTCTACAAACAGAGTAGCTATCCCTGCTTTTTTCTGGGTTCCTGCTGTACTATTATATTTTAAAAAATTAAGAAAATGTTGCCAATTAAGTTATAACATACTATTAATTGATAGAATCTAGCCTAGTTTCAGCAGTGTTGAAATTTGGAGAGAAATCACTATGTCTTAAAATCCAAGAACTATTATGTATACATTTTGTATGCATATATTATTTCAATTTTATAGTAACACATAAATTCATTTATTACACACAACCAAAAACAAGATCTAAAGGTCATGTTACATATTTTTCTGAATGTCATTTCATTATAATCCACCTAGGCTTTAAAAGCAGGTGATAGGAAAATATTGTATTTTAGATGAATCAACTGACTAGATATTTCAGATATTCAATTATCTTCAGTGAGTCAAAAATTGTCCACCTTTGGTTTTTCCACATAGAATCTTAAATAGTTTTTTATTCAACAAATAATAATTTTTTATTTTATGAAAAAATAAAACAAATTTTCATAATCAAATAAGAGAATAACAGTTATTATTACATTTTGTGTCATTATCTTTAAAGTAATTACTCAGTACAACACATAAACAAGAGAGATTCATCTCATCCTGAAATATCTTGAAATAGAGCCAAGTTTCCTCTAAAAAGTCCTCCTGTTCCAACTGACATGAAAAAAAAAGATAAGCAGCAGCTTCAAAGAGCTATTACAAGGATTAAAATAATGTGGAAATGTAGTATGAGTATGTGGAAAGACCAGAAACTTTTGAGTTTGAGAGCTAAATTCCACCTAGAAGATTTACTATCTCTGTTTATGAAAATTTTACTCAACCTCTCCGAGTCTCAATTTTATTTTTTTATTTTAAAGAGAATAAAGCAGAAAAAAAAAGAAAAAAGAAAAGAACAGAAGAAAGCAGATCAGAATAAAACAATGTAAGCAACACAGGATTTCAAAACAAGACAACAGGAAATCAACAGTGGTTACCATAATGTCTCTTGTTTTCTTTGAAATAGTTGTCCACATCTTCACACACAATGAATTCAAACAAAATAAAATAGTATAAAACTGACCAAAAGAAAAGAATGAAAGCATTACAGGTCTTCAAAATCAGACAATAGGAAAATCAACAATGGCTACCACAATGTCTCTTGTTCTCTTCAAAATAGCTGTCCACACTTTCACATATATTGAAATCAAATAATAGAAGACAGACTAAAGCCAATCAAATCAAAGAATAAAAGTATTATTGGACTTCACAACAAGATGTAGGAAATCAGCAATGGCTACCATAACATCTCGTTTTCTTCAAAGTAGCTGTTCATAATAAAATCAATTCTTGTAAACTCTTTAGGAAAAGTTCTAGGCATATACAAGCCTATACATGTACATCTATCCTTTCTGTATTAGAGGGAAAAACAGAACAAAACATAACAAATTACAAGAAAAACAAGAAACAAAAGAGACTAAAAAATGACAATAACAAAGAGCCCAAAACAATAACACAGACTTGCAAAACAATGTGGTAGGAACATAACTAAGGTTGTTATTTTGCATAGTTATCTTCAAAAGAGTTACTCAGATTACCAGATATATACATACAAAATTGATCTAGCCCTACGAATGTTAACTGTTTTGTTCTAAGAACTAATAGAATTAGTAACACAATCATCTTAGCTATCTTAAGTGTATATGTACAAATTTATGTCTTTTTTCTTTTCTCTTCATTCTCTTCTCCTTTTCCCTACCTGAGTTATTTTTTCTCCTTTGGGCAGTTTGTTACCCTTTAGCAATATTTACTGAAGTTTTTGTATCTTACTTATTCTTTCAGTTTCTTACACTAGGGAGACAATATATGGTACTTACACATGTAAGTTTGATTTATTTCACTTATGAGTTTGGTCTCAAGTCACGTCCATTTACCTATAAAAGCCTCAATGTGATCCTTCTTTATAGCTGAGTAGTACTCCATTGTATAAACAGACCACATCTTTTTACCCATTCCTCAGTTGATGGGCATCTAGGTTGTTTCCAAGATTTGGCTATTACAAATTGTGTTGCTATAAACATGAGAGTACATATATCACTGCCGTATGATGTTTTCAGTTCTTCTGGGAATATGCCCAGAAATGGAATAGCTGGGTCAAATTGGACTTCCAATCCCAGCTTTTTGAGGAACCTCCAGACTGATTTCCACAGTGGTTGTACCAGTCTACACTCCCACCAACAGTGCAGAAGAATTCCTTTATCCCCACAGCCTCTCCAGTATTTGTTGTTGGTGGTTTTCTTGATCCTGAGCATTCTGAGTCTCAATTTTAATATCTCTAAAATGAGTTTAGTGATAATTCATTTAAAAGTTCTTCAATATCTTGCAAATATGTTACTTTGATCAATTAGTTCATGAAATTAATGTACAATTATTGAAAAGTTAAGACCAATCTGGTTAATACTACCAAATTTTGTTTTACTTTATCATCAATTTGTTGATCTTCTGAAGTTCCAGTGGCCATTCTAGGGTCATCTTGTCAAATTTATTTATCTCAAAATTATCACAGTTCTCTAAAGAGGGACCCCTTAATGGACAGAATGAACTTCTTCTGCCCATAGTGGTTTTGTCCAAAGAACAAACACACATAGTCTGGAAGAATCTAAGTCAACCTCCTGGAGACTTGGAATTTTGAGTCAAGATCAGTAATAACTACTGGTGGCAGAGTCATAAAAATCTCAGGAACCTGGAATAAAAACCTGGATTTGCCTTAGTTTATGAAGAAGTCTTTTTCAAATATTACTTGTATTTTAAGTGAGTCACCACTCTTTTAGTTGAATAACTTTTTTTGTCTTAAGATAGTGGTGATGTGGGTTTGAGTTTTTTGCATGAGCCAAAAACTTTACTTAAGAGAACTTGAAACAAGCTAACAGAAAGCACTTCCAGGTTTCTCATGTACCAATACTAAGAAGAAATGGACCCATAAAGAATAAATACCTCATAGTAATAACAGTAAACACTTTAGAAAGACTAAATTCTTAGTTCTTACAACTCATTCAGATGATATAACAACATTACCACATGGATTTTTATGAGAACTAAAGAAGATAATTTGTATGTAATGGCTTATATCCAGATGTCCCTCCAAAGCCTCAAGCAGTCATTGGTGGAGTTTTTCAGAGATGATTGGATCTAGGGTGTGTGATGCTAAGATTAAGTTTGTGATGCTAGGGTTAAGTGTGTTCCACACCAAATATGGGTGGTACCAGTCAAAAGATGGGAAGCCTGGATGGAATATGAAGGGACTAAAATAAGCTGCTTTGCCTCTTACTGCTTTGCTCTCTTCTGCCTGCCATAAACAGATTCTCCTCTACAATGCCCCTCTACTTTGTCACCCTGCCTTGGAGCCAACTACCTAGGGACTGAAACCTCCACAAACTGTGAGCCAAATAAACCTTCCCCTTTTTAACTTTGGGTGTTGGATGTTTTATCTTAACAATAAGCAAAATAACAAAGACAATGTACAAAATAATGTCATAAACAACAACAGAAGAAAAAAGACTCCACCAAAAACCGTTAGAACTAATACATTAATTAAATAAAATTCCAGGATACAAAATTGACATAAAAAAACTGTGGTATTTCTATGCAATAACTAGAAAACGTCCCATTTACTATAGCTACAAAAAATTAAAGTACAGAGGAATAAATTTAATCAAGAAAGTGATAGACATGAACAGTGAAATGATAAACAATGATGAAAAATATTAAAAACACAAAGAAATAGAAAGATGCCTCATTGTCAAGACTGGAAAGATTAATAGTATTAAAATGTCTATCCTTCTCAAAATAACCTACAGATTCAATATAATTCATATAAAATTTGGTATTTTAAAGAAATTTAAAGATTTTTTAAAGAAATATAAAAACAATTTCAAACCACAAAAGACCATAGTCAAAGTAATCATCAGCAAAAAACAACAAAGGTAGAGGTATCATACTATCTGATTCCAAAATATACTACAAAGTTATGGTTATCAAAGCAATGTAGTAATGTCATAAAAACAGACATATACACCAATAAAACAGAACTGAAAGTCCAGAAATAAGTCCATAAATTTAGAGGCAACTGATTTTTAACAAAGTAGCCAAAAACACAAAAACTAAGGACAGTCTTGGTGTTCCAAAAACTGAATATCCACAGAAGAATGAAACTAGATGCTCATCTTATACTATCCAAAAAAAATGGGGCTGCAAGTTGTAGCTCTATGGTAGAGTGCTCACCTAATATGCATGAAGCCCACCTGCTTCCAACTCCACAACACTGAAAAACAATTCTCAATTGATTAATGTCTTAAATATAAGACATGAAACTATAAAACCTTTAGATTACCTAGGTGGAAAACTTCATGGACTTGGGCTGAGGAATGGTTTTTATGGATACTACTATAGAAACACAACAAACATTTAAATATGCAAATGAAATTACATTAAACTAAAAAGCTTCTGCATAACTAAGGAGATAATTGACTGAAGAAACAATCTATAGAATGGGAGACAATAGTTGCAAATCACGTATCTCATAAAGGATTAATATCCAAAATATATGAGAAACTCAATAACTGAATAGCAAAATAACCTAATTTTTAAAACGAACCAAATTTTAAATTAACATTTCTGAAAAGACATATAGTGGCCAATAAGTGTATAAAAAATTCTCCAACATTGCTAATCATCAGGAAAATGCAAATCAAAACCACAGTGATATATCAAACCAAACCGTCTAGGATGACTGGTGCCAAAAAGACTAAAGATAAAAAGTTTTAATGGCAAGTGTATGGAGAAAAGGAAACCTTTCTACATTATTGGTGGGAATATAAATTTGTACAGCAATTATGGAAAACAACATAGAGGTTCTTTAAAAATTAAAAATACAACTACCATATGATCAAGTAATCCTACTATTTGGCATATACAAAGGAAATAAAATCAATATGTCAAAAAAAATCTGCATTTCCAGGTACATTACAGCATTATTTACAATAACTAAAATATAGAATGAACCAAGTCCCACCAATTCATGAATGCATAATGTATACATACATATATATTAATAAATACATATACTTATATACATATATATTCAGTTTTTTAAAAAGGACATTATGCTGCTTCTGATAGCATAGATGAACCTGGAAGATATTATGTTAAGTGAAATAAGCCAGACATAAAAAGACAAATACTGTGTTATCTTTCATATGTTAATCCTAAAAAAATCAAACTCATAAAAGCAGAGAATAGAATGGTGGTTACCAGGGTTCGGGATGATAAGGAAGTAGTAGAGACTGGTAGATATTGGTTAAATAATACAAAATTACAACAGGTAGGAGGGATAAGCTCAAAGATTTATTGTACACTACTGTATAACCTGATGACTACAGTTACTAATATATTGTATTTTTTAAAATTACTGAAAGTAGATTTCTAACTTATTACAAAAAATTATAAGTATGTGAAGTATTACATGTTCATCAGCTTGATTTAGCTACTCCCTAATGTATATATATTTCAAAAAATAAAATTTTACATGATATACACAATTTGGTTAATTTAAAAAATTAACTTAAACATTCTGAATAAAGTAGTTATCAGTAACTTTGTTTTTCATAGTTGCATATAATACATTGAAAACTCTCCTGAAAACATGATGCTTTTTCATCTTCTATCCCCATATAAGCATGACAAGGAAACGGAGTAGCAAGAGTATAGATTAATTTACAGTTCTCTAATCAGTAAGCTTTATTTGAACTCTTTCTCCATGTCAGGCACTTCCCTATGCCAAGAGAGCAAACTACCTTAGACATGGTCCCTGTCTCCAAAGAGATGACACCTTGGTGAAAACAGAATAACAAGACATAACAACATGAGCACAGTAAAAGCAGATTGAGGAACATGATATTCTGTCTCGGAGGTGTCATAGTAATTTTCCAGAAAGGACAGTGGTTCTGCATCATTAGCTCAGCTTAAGGTATGAAAGAAACCTTTTAAAAAGGTATTCTTTCCAGCCTTTTAAATCCATCAGTGACATGGTCCAAATTTCACTGCATCTCTACCTCTTCTCACACAGGACACTACCTCCTGAAACATCCTTTGAAGTTTGGCAAATTTCTGATCATTTTCTCTCTGGTGCTCATAAACAAACGGATATTATGCTTCTTAGATATTGTGAAAAAAACTATACTTTTTACTTTCTAACCAATGTCTACATTTCACTTTTCCTTCCCTTTTTTCCTTCCCTTTCTTTCTGTCACTGTCCCTCTCTGTGTCTCTTTATCTTTGTTTTCTGTCTCTGTCTCTCTGTCTCTGTCTCTCTCTTACACACACACACAGCATTTCCATTCACCACGTCCTGGTTCAGTGTGACCCAGTCTTGAGAACAATCCACTCTCACAAAAGGCTGAATGCTCCATGTAAGCATACACAAAACAACTGTATCGGCATAGGTTCAGAAGCATTTGCAGGATTTTATTTTAAAATATTTTGAAAATTCCCCCCAAAACCTTCACCTATGATCCTATTACATTTACACAATAGTTCAGATTTTCAAACAAAATCTGTGCCATGCTCAGCATACCATAGCGATCTTTTAGAGTCTTTTAGCTACAGGTGTCACAGCCTGGCAAACTTTCAAACATTTCAGTCACCAAAATACATCCCAATGTCATTAATAGGCAGATCTTTCTGAAATTCATCACAAATGATAACCCTACATTTCTATGTTGTTAAGCATAAGAAAACATTAAAACATTCCATAATAAGTGAACTAGTCCATGGCACACCCATCTTATATAAAAGGATACCCACTCTCATCTGTAAAACTGAGAGAAAAGAAACTGATAAGTCATTTAAAGAGCAAGTAGAGGGGGCTGGAGGTTTGGTTCAGCAGCACAAGTGCCTGGCAAGTATGAGGTTGTGAGTTTGATCCTCAGTTAAAAAGAAGAAGAAGAAGAAGAAGAAGAAGAAGAAGAAGAAGAAGAAGAAGAAGAAGAAGAAGAAGAAGAAGAAGAAGAAGAAGAG
>RJWM01002141.1:37154-135539 GCA_004363535.1 Dasyprocta punctata | reverse complement strand
AAAAAAAAACAAGAACAGAAACAAAAACAAAAGATAATAAATGCTGGTAAGAGTTCAGGTGGAAAAGGAATCCTCCCACACTGTTGGTGAGAAAGTAAATCAGCACAGCCTCTATGGAAATCAGTATGGAGGGTCCTTAAAAAACTAAAACTACACACTCAAGAGGTTGAGGTAGGTGGAGCTTGTGAGTTCGAGACCGGCTTGGGCTACAACTCGAGCACAAGGCTGGCCTAAGCTACATAGTGTGACCCTACCTCAAAAAACCAGGGCCAGGAGTTTGCTCAGTGGCTTAAGCACTTGTCTGGCAGGTGCGAGTTTGTGAGTTCAAACCCCGGTGCCGCAAAAATAACAACAACAACAAAGAAAAACTAAACTAAACTAAAAATACAGCTACCACATGATTCTGTTATATCAGGTTTCGGTATGCTCCTGAAGGAATTGAAATAGCACACTGCATACCCTTGTTTACTGTGACATGATTCACCATAGCTAAGATACAGTACTAGCCTAGGTGCCCATCAATAGATGAAAAATAAAGAAAATGTTGTACATGTATACACAATAGTGTATTATTTTGCCATAAAGAAGAATGAAATTGTGTACCTTGTAGGAAAAATGGATGGAATTGGAGATGGGAGAACAATGGGGAAGACAGATACAATCAAATTATGTTATATGAAAATACCTTAAAATCCAATAATTTGTGAAAGTAATAGGCAATAGTTAAAAAGATAATGAAGAAATAAAGTAACTGAGAGTTCAGATGCGTTCCAGAGGGCCTCTCTGTTATCCCATCCACTACTCAATGCTTCTAGGGGAAGAAAAGAAGAGAGAGAGTCACATAGGTCACTCGAGAAAAGTCTTTGGGTCCTGCCTCCTCAAGCTGAGCCCAGAGAGGAGGCTGGATGGAAGCACTTGGAATCCCTGGGGACAGCTAACCTCAGGGAGTGTTGAGACCCCACTCCTGCAGAGGGCTGAATGGCCTGGTGCTGGAGAAGAAGGGGAATGGAGGCCAGAGGCTCCCTCTGAGAGTCCCGCATGCCTGATGGGCGGTCCAGGAGGAGGATCCCTTGAGGATGAGGACGACCAGAGGATAAGGAAGACATCTCTGCAGATTCCAGGCATGTTCAGTGATGGTGGTCCAGGGTTGGAGCCTGACAACCACCCCAGCACCCACTTCTGGAAACCACTGGAGACTCTGCTACCAGCTAGGGGCAGGACCACAGAGAGGACTTAGGTTTCCCAATGGGGAAGGAAAGAGTGATGCATTTTTCCTGGCATACCTGAGTTTATGACCTAAGGAATATATTCTCACTGCACATAAGATCACTTCCTCAGAAGCTACAGCGTACAACTGAACACGGTTCTTTCACTTAACACCTGTGCTCTGTGCTGCACACACTCCAGCGAGATCTATAAGGGAATAACCTTTCAGCACACTTCTGTGGTTTTTTTTTTTTTTTTTTTTTTGTACCGGGAATCAGACGCAAGACCTCACAATTGCCAGATAGTCACTGTGCCACTGAGCTAAGCCCCCAGGCCCTGAGCACACTTTCTAGCTGACCATTGCACTGACTGAGCGTGCCTCAGTGCATCTGTGACCACGGGCTTGGCGGGGGCTTCCTCAGAGCCCAGCGGCTTCTATGGACCAACACCACCCAAGTTATTTTAAGAAAAAAATTACAAATTATACTGGCAGAATATGCATGTGGCTCATGGAACTCACGCAAAAAGATCAGGGACAAAGATGAATGTCTGTAATCCCAGCAACCAGGAGACTGACGCAGGAGGATTATGAGTTTGATGCCAGCCTGGACTATGCAACAAGACCCTGACTTACGAAACCAAAAAATTTCAAAATTAAGCGTGTGTTCCTGCTTCCCCAGGGTTCTCAGGCTCTTTTCCCTCTGCTGATCTCTGCACCTGTCCTTTCTCTGTCTCTCTCTAAAGTCCTTGAAGTCTCTATCTGAAGCTTTCTTGTATGCACCTGGTCCCCACCTGCCAAGTTTAAAATACAGTCTCTCAACTCAAAGCCCAGGAGGAATGACTAGAAGTGCTGAAACAAACTTCCAGTTTCAGGATTTTTTTTTAAATCTTTGTAAAAGTGTATTTTATTTTCCATTAAAAACTTTTTCCAACTTTAAAATTTTTAAACCAAAGAAAAATTTTAAAACTGTACAAACGGAACTTCTATACAACTTTAGCTAAATTCATCAATTGTTAAATACACTGTAACATTTGTGTTTTCTCTTCCCCACCTCACCCTGCAATGTGTGTCTCTCTCTGTCTCCGTCTCTGTCTCTCTTAGTCTCTCTCTCTCCTGCCTCTCCCCCTCTGTATAATATGTGCATAGACATGCATAATTTTATCCTGAACCATTTGAAAATAAGTAACTGGTATTATGAGACGTTATCTTCAATTTCTTCTTCCCCTGTTTCCCAAAACAAGAACAATCCAGGAGTGAATCTGGGGTTGCCTCAAACACTAAATTGACTCTCTGGGTAAGTTGTTCACCCCCAGGCCTGCAGTGTCCGATCATCCGCTGAAAAGACACAGGAAGCACAATTCCAGCTCTGAAGTCACCTCTCTGAGTAGGGGCTACTTCCTGAGTACTCTCTGAGTAGTGCCTCTTATACTGAGGTGAAACATACCATGTCACAGATCCTTGAGGTTGTCCGTGAGTAGCTAAAACCACAAAACTGTGACCCACAAATGCCACAAGTCTACTACCTTTTATAAAGGGTTCAAATCTATTCCTGAGAAACATTTATAAACCTTTCTGCTGTTGACCATTTCCACTGATGGAATTCTAATCTTGGAAAATTCAGAAATAAAATAATCATGTTGAAGATTCTGTACTATACATATGATTAAATAAAATAGCTAAATAGGTAATAGTAAGTGGAAACTCACACTGTGCTGGGTGTCATACTAAGTATTTTACAGACACTGTCCAAATTCATACTCACAAAACTCCTGTGTGATATTATTCTTGCTATTTTGCATTTTTTTATGGAAAAAATTAAGAAGAAAAAGCAGCAAGCCACAGTCCTCCAGTAGTCCGGAAGCTGTTGTCCCGGCCACCTCCTGTATTCAAAAGCATAATCATTGCCTGAAGCTTCAAGTTTCCCCTGCTCCTGAAATAGGGACTTAAAACTTGAGCCTGCTGTTAATGACAAAAGATGGAAATGGCTCCAATACTGTAACCAGAGAGTCCCAAACAACCCTTATCACTTTTAGTGCAGGAAGTTCACCAGGGACCATTCATCGCAGAATCAATATTCTTGTGCCAGTTAGCACTATCTCGCAACAGCCTCCAAATACTCTAAGTTCAACTAAAAGGTCACATGCCAGATAGAGGAAGGTTATCCTTTCCTAAACAAGTTGATGGTGTTGGAATGAAACCCTCCTTTCTAATCACATTCCTGCTTCAGCCGGCTCCATGTCAATGGGAGTCTCTGTAGTGGCCGAGTCAGTCACAGGACGTGCGTTCCCACAACCAACTGCACATCCTGAGGTTGCTGTACCACACCTAAAAATGTCCGTAAAATACACTTTTAGTTACCCATGTCATACAGAGCCATAGCATTGGCTCTTGAAAAGATGGACTCAATAACTTGATGAACACACTATACTCCTGCTATAGAACTGGACTCGGAGATAGAATCTGGTTGGAGCTTCTGGGGAGCAAGTCCTCAGAGAATCCTCTCAAATGTATAGTCCCTGCTAACATTCTCAAGAGAAGCCCTTGTTCCAGACCATTCTGCATTTGTCCTGCCTGGGATTACCTGTGACAAGGAGGTCAGAACTACACATACTTCTTTCCTGACATCCATCTCATGGGTGAGGAAATAGTCTCAACATTGTCTTCGGTGTCACTCCTTATGATTCAACCACATAAAGATAAAGTCTCTCTTAAGCCTACTTGTGTTTTCTACTTTTGTATGGAGTGAAATGTGTTCCAGAACTCCCATTTCAGTGTAATGTACCATTTCCTCTTATCTGTCTCACCTTGTACTCAAATTTCCTTCCATGCCCTCTAGTACAATTCTTCTCATTTTAAATGCCAAGTCCCTTTGTAAAGGGAATATTTACCCATAGATTTGTAGGCTTTTCCCAGCTACTTGGAAAAGATGCGTCCGTATTAGTGAAGGAAATGTGTTCACTGCAAGGAAACATGAGAATGGGAACCAGAGCCATCAACTCTGTGTTAACCTTGGACTTCCTGTACTGAAGAGTGCAATGGTTTTCACAGAGACTTGGCACAATAATAATTTAACCTTGTTCTCATTTGATCTAAGCTCTATTCTCCCATTTCTATCTTATCTGTGAAATATTAATTCCTCTGGAAACAGAGATCTGACCAGTTAATCACCACCCCTTTGTGGCATTTCCCTTATTGGTCAGACTCTGTAACTTGATCTCTATCATGTTCACCCTATTTAGTACCTATCAGTTTTTAACTCAAGGAGAAATCCTTTGTCCGTCCCTTATGGCCAGGATACCAAATAAACACATGGTATACAAGTACCTTTCAAAAGAAAGCTGGGGGCGTGACGGATGGGTGAGACTTTGTAGTCTATCTCCTAATTTATATTTTGTAAACCACCGGCAAACTGTGAAAATGAAAGTAACAAGTTCCATTGTCACTGTGTGCAGGAAAGATTTGGTACAGCGGGTGGGAAACCACTCACTCGGAAAGCTCAGATTGCAAAATGGGTCCATGGTTGGAACCAGGAAAACTGGATTTGTTGGGGGTTTCCCATGTTGCTCAGAAGTGTTTGCGTAGAGTATGGCTTATGCAAACGCTTGAGTTGCCTCAGGGAGTCTGTAATTCTGGTACATGGCAGGCAGAAGGCTCCTACGTAACTCCAAGTAAAAACCCTGAGAAGAGTCTCTAGTAAGCTTCCCAGGCAGACAACACCTCACACGTGTCATCCCAAATTGTTGCTAGAGGAATTGCGATAATCCTGTGTGACTCCAGTGAGAGGACTCAGAATCCTAGTCTCCTCAGTTTGTTACCCTGCCTGCTTTCTTGTTTTGCTGATTTTGCTTCGAGTCCTTTCCCTGTAATAAATTCTAGCCATGACACATTCATACATTGAGTCCTATGAATCCTTCTAACACAGAAAATCACATCCACGTTCATTCACATTAGAGTAGCACATTTCCTCACGTTAAAACAAGAAACTGTAAGTCTTCATCTCTGCTATGGAGTCGTGAAAGCTGTACATTATCACTACGCATTCTTTGCAGTTATTTCAGTCAGTAACCTGAAAGAGTGAGCTTTCTTTGAAAGTAGCCATAAGCGACTACGAATTTAATGAGGGTGAACAGGAGACATCAGCAGGGCAGATGGAAGAAGCTGCCAGCTGAAAGGGCTGCCGAGTGGTTATTTAGCACTTAGTTATTAGTGGCGACATTTCCATATACCATGAAAAGTCAGTAAAAAGTAAGAATTTTCTGCCACATTCGCACATTCTTAATGAGCCAAATTCTTATACTGCCTGACCTTTGCGTGCAGGTCAGTTCATCTGAGCAGCTGTTGCATTTATTCCCATCTAGTTTTACATCTCATTGGTGGGTTAAAAATAAGACCTGAGGGTCTGAAAGAAGCCCTGTCATTGCTCAAAAGTGCCTGTTTTACTCGTGGAGGAGTAGACGAGACCCTGGGGGAATCTCAGCTAGTGAGGTTTTGTGATAAATGTCAGTGATTATAGTAATAGAATGTTCCACCAAAATCAGGCAAGGGGTGACAGTTTCTTTTCAAAGGGTAAAAAGGGAATAAACTGCTCTCTACCATCCCACACCTAGTGAATTAGCATCCTACTTCTTCCCCTAAGCACAGGAGAGGCAGAGAAAAAAGATGTTGGAGGGAGACTAAAATGCAGGAAACAGAGGGAAATAGAGCTGCCAGAGAAGGAGGCAAAAGGTCTCTTCAGCTGCCAGAGAATCTAAGTCTCTGGCCATGGGGAACTCTGACCCTTGTGGGTCCCTGAGGAGCCCAACTCTGCCCGTAACCTGATGCTGCCAGTTGTACTGTGGGATGCTACTGAGGCCACTCTCTCACATTCGGCCTAGATCTGATCTTCCTACTCAACAGAAACCTGCAAGAGGGTGGACCCATCTTTTTGATAAAGCAGGTACCTTCTACAGGCTTCATAAAGATTCGAAAAGGGAATTGTTTAGTCTTACACCTGTGTCTAGAGGAGGGAATATCTGATGTTCTGTGCTGCTTCTGTTGTGTTTCTGCCCACAATCCTTGTGTCTCCCTGGTGTCTCAAAAGAGCCCAGGCGTCTGGCCTACTGCCTTGGAGAGGATGTTGGTTGTTATAGTTTCCTCAGTCTCCTTTTTCTGGAGGCATCTCTTCCTCCAGTTCAGGTGAATTGTGGACTACTGGATTCTACCTGTAGTAAGGCAGCACACCCTCTAGAGCAGTGATGATGGGCTGGGAGTTTGGCTCAGTGGCTTAAGCACCGGCCTGGCAGGTGCAAGGTTGTGAGTTTGATCCCTGGTGCCACACACATACAAAAGAAAGAAGGAAAGAAAGAAAGATAGCAGTGATGGCAAAGCTTATAGAGAGCGAGTTCTCAAACTGCAATCCAAAACCCACTTACTTATCACAAAGTGGCAGCACTGTAATTAAATCTGAATACTGGGATTTTAGTTTAGAAAAAACAACTCATAGTTCAGGGGTGTGGCCCAGCTAGCCACACTGCAGGTCCTAGAAGTTCAGAACTCTGCCCAGCCATATGCTGGGGATGCGCTCTGGCTAATCCTGTGCTCCAGAGGCTCTGAACTCCTCCCAGCTAGACGCAAGGTCCTGGTGGTGGCACACTCCAGGGTTGCACTCCGCCTAGCCACCTGGGTCCCAGAGGTCCTGAACTCCACCCAGCCAGGTGCAAGGCCCCAGTGCCTCACTCCAGGGGGTGTGTCTCTGCCAGCCACCTGGGTTGTGGAGGCTCTGAATTCCACTCAGCCAGGTTCTAGGCCCCAGCAACACACTCCAGGGGTGTGCCCCTGCTAGGTGCAGGGAGGACACAAGCTCTGCCCAGCCCAGCATCCTAGAGCAGCCCAGCACAGTACATCAGGGGAACATCTGGCCAGCCTCATAGGCCACAGAGCACAAGGCTCTGGCACCATAGTTCGGGGGTGTGCCCCAGCTAGCTACAGGGACATTGGAAGATTAAAGCTCTGTCCAGTGCAGCATTCCATTGGAAGGCTGCCTGGACAGCGACATGGGTCCCAGAGGAAAGTGACAAAATGAAAGAGCAAGATGCAGTCTCAGTCCTCCAGTCCACTGAGAACAAACCCAAGAGACTCTGAAATGAAAAACACTAAAAATCACACAACTGAACTTTCTGAGATGATAGCAACTGAAGTAAAGAAACAACTCCATGAAGCTATAGAGGAAATCAGATCAGAAATAATCTCTCAGCTAAAAAATGAAATGACAAGCCGGGCGTGGTGGCGCACGCCTTTAATCCCAGCACTCGGGAGGCTGAGGTAGGAGGAGCGTTGTGAGTTCGAGGCCGGCTTGGGCTACAACGTGAGCGCAAGGCCGGCCTGAGCTACACAGTGCGACCCTGCCTCAAAAAAACCAGGGCCGGGAGTTTGGCTCAGCGGCTTATGCACCTGTCAGGCAGGCGCGAGGCTGTGAGCTCGATCCCCGGTGCCACAAAAAAAAAAAAAAAAAAGACAAACATTATGAAAGAAATTCTGTGTGTATCTAAAGAAGATCTAGATTAAAAATAGAAGAACATAAGAAAATGATGGAAACTTTGAATGAACAGCATAAGACAGAATTAGAATGCATGAAACGGATTCAAAGGGACATTCAGGAAATAAAAAGTTTCATTGAAAGTTGGCAAAACCACTTGACTGAAGCTGAAGATAGACTCTCAGAACTTGAAGACAGGATGGAAAGTTATGATCATGAAAGAAAAGATCTCTTGATGCTGGGACTGGGAGAAGCCACCAAGAAATCAACTAGCCAGGCTTCCTGGTAAGATGCGCAAGCTGCGCACTTTCCAGGAAAGGAAAAGTCAGATAGCGTTCCTGTGAGCCTACAGGTGAGTGGGTTGAAAATCAAATACCATGCCACCCTACATCAGCACCTGGCTGTTTCAGAGAACAGGTTGTGTTGATAGCGACTAAGGTACATAAAGCAATTAAATGCTTATATTGTTTGGCTGATTTTGCAGGCCTGGGCTGGCAGTCTGAGCATCTCTTGGGAAGATGACAGTATGTAATATAGCAAATACGGGGGATTTCCTTTTATCTTGTCCTTGAAATCCAATATTCTTCTCACTGTTTTGCTTTGTTCTGAATAACTGTTGTTGCTTTATTCAATATTCTGATTTCATTGGTTTTATTCTGTCTTGTTTTTGGTTTGATTTTGCTATACCTGATGGAATGGACAACTATTGTGAAGATAACAAAATATATTATGGTAACTATTGGTGTTTTCCTAGTATCCTGCTTTAAAGTACTGCACCAATTTTGCTGCATTGTTTTGATTGGCTTTGTTTTGTTTTGTTTTGTTGGATTTTACTATCTTTAAAATAAAATTTAAAAAAAAGAAAAGAGTTCTTAAAAATAACAAGGAACCAGGAAATAACAATTCAACAGGTATAAGATGATGCAAAGAGAAACAATATAATATTGGTAGGTGTAAACAAAAAAGCAGGGGTCAACACAAATGACCTGCAAAGACTATTTGCAGAAATAATAGCAGAAAATTTTCCAAACATGGGAAGAGAATCTGATATGCAGATAAGTGAGGCATACAGAACCCCAATTAACCATAATCAAAATAAATCTTCACCCAGACATATAATAGTTAGGATAGCGAAAGTTCAGCACAAGAACAGAATACAAAAAGCTGTTGGAGAAAAAGAAACAGATCACCTACAAAGGAAAGCCTATCAGAATCACGGCAGACTTCTCAACATGAACCTTCAAATCAAGAAGATCTTGGAGTGAAGTGTTTCGGGTCCTGAAAGAAAACAACTTTTAACTCAGACTGATGTATCCTACAAAACTATTTTTGAAAATTGAGGAAGAAATAAGATACTTTCATGACAAAAAACAACTGAACAAATTCATGGCCACCAAACCAATACTACAAAGAGTACTGAAAGACACCCTAGAAAGAGACAAAGATAACTACAGTTCCAAGAACACAAGCAAAAGGAAACCACTAAGCTGGACAACCAATTAAACAGAAAAAGTAGAAAACTAACAACAGAAAGATAAAATGACAGGGATAAGTCAGTACATATCAGTTATATCCATCAATGTAAATGGTCTCAACTCACCAATAAAAAGAAACAGACTAACAGAGTGGATTAAGAAACAAAATCCAACAATATGCTGTGTATAAGAAGCACATTTAACTCAAAAGGAAACTCATACACTAAAAATCAGAGGATGGAAAACAATACCTCATGAAACGGGAACTCAGAAAAAAGCATGGGTAGCTATTTTCTTGGCAGACTATGTGAACTTCAAACCAAGAATAATCAAAAGAGATAAAGAAGGTCACTACATACTGTTAGGGGAAAACCTGAAGAGGAAGAGATAACAATCAGAAATATATATGCCTCAAATATGGGAGCACCCAACTATGTAACATTAATCTTAATAGTCATGAAAAACCAAATAATAATACAGTTCTAATGGGGGACCTTAACACCCCAATTGTCACAAAGAGACAGATTAACCAAACAAAAAAATCAGCAAAGATATAACAGAACTGAATCAAACTTGTGAACAAATAGACCTAGTAGATGTGTACTGAGTGTTCTACCCAACAGCATCAGAATACACATTCTTCTCAGTTGCACATAGGTTATTCTCTAAAATAGATCATATACTAGCCTACAGAACATGCTCAAATAAATGCAAAGGAACTGAAATAATTCCATACATATTATCTGACCATAGTGCAATAAAATTGGAGATTAATGACAAAAAACCCCACAAGAAGTCCATAAACACATGGAAATTAAATAATGCTCTCCTAAACAACCAAGGGGTCACAGAAGAAGTTAAACAGTATTTACAATCAAACAAAAATGCAAATACAAATTACTGGAACGTGTGGGACACAATAAAAGCAGTCCTCAGAGGGAAATTTACAGCACTAAACTCCCACATCAGGAAAATGGAAAGAGCACACATAAACAATCTAATGCTGCACCTCAAACTTCTAGAAAAAGAAGAGCAAGTCAAGCCCAAAGCCCAAAGAAGGGAGGAAATTATCAAGATCAGAGCAGAAATTAATGCAGTTGAAACTAAGAAAGCAGTAAAAAGAATTAGTGAATCAAACAGTTGGCTCTTTGAAAGAATAAATAACATTGATAAACCCATTGCCAACCTTATCAAAAAGAGGAAAGAAAACACTAAAATCCATGCAATAAGAAATTAAAGGGTGAAATCACTACAGACCATATGGAAATATAGAAGATCATCAATACCTACTTCGAAACCTTTACTATCATAGTTTGATAACACAGAAGAAATGGACACATTCCTGGAAATATACAAATTACCAAAGGTGAATCAATAAGATGTAAAACTGCTGAATAAGCCAATTTCAGTTAATGAAATTGAAAATGTAATTAGAACCTTACGAACAAAGAAAAGGCCAGGTCCTGATGGATTCACTGCTGAATTCTACAAGAAATTTAGGGAAGACTTAATGCCAATACTCCTCAAACTCTTCAGTGAAATTGAAAGGGAAGCAAGCCTCCCTAATTCATTCCTGGAAGCAAGTATTACCCTAATACCAAAACCAGAGAAAGACCCAACCAAAAAAAGAAAATTACAGGCCAATCTCCCTAACTAACATAGATGCAAAAATCCTCAATAAAATACTGGCAAATAGAATGCAACAAGTCATCAGGAAGATTATACACCATGATCAAGTGGGATTCATACCAGGAATGCAGGGATGGTTCAACATATGCAAATCAATATACGGAATATACCATATCAACAGAGCCAAGGACAAGAATCACATGGTCATCTCAATAAATGCAGAAAAAGCTTTTGACAAAATCCAACACTTATTCATGATAAAAACCCTACATAAAATTGGAAAAGATGGTCTCTACTTCAACCTGATAAAAGACATACATCACAAACCAATAGCCAACATCTTACTAAATAGACAAAAACTGAAAACTTTCAACCTAAAACCAAGAATAAGAGAAGAATGTCCATTATCACCACTCCTATTTAATATAGTTCTGGAAATATTAGCCAGAGCAATTAGACAAGAGAGAAAAATAAAAGGAATAAGGATGGGAAAAGAAGAAGTTAAATTATCATTACTTGCAGATGATACGATACTCTACATAGAAGACCCCTAAAAATCCATTGAAAGACTTCTAGAGGTAATAACCAAATTCAGTAATGTAGCTGGATAGAAGGTCAACACTAAAAAATCAATAGTATTCCTGTACACAAACAACAAAGTCACTGACAGAGAAATAAGGGAAACCACACCCTTCACTATAGCATCCAAAAAAATGAAATACTTAGGAATCAGTCTAAGAAAGGAAGTAAAAATCTATACAGTGAAAATTACATTACTCTGAAAAAGGAAATTGAAGAGGATTTCAGAAAATGGAAAGATATTGCCTGTTCATGGATAGGAAGAACAAACATCGTGAAAATGACCATTCTCCCAAAATTGTTATACAGATTTAATGCAATTCCAATCAAAATATCATTTGCATACTTCACAGAGCTAGAGAAATCATCCCTAAAATTCATCTGGAACCAGAAGAGACCTAGAATAGAAAAGGCAATTCTGGGCAACAAAGGGAAGGCAGAAGGCATCACAATCCCCAACTTGAAATTATATTACAAAGCTACTGTGATAAAATCAGCATGGTACTGGAGTAAAAACAGACCTGAAGATCAATGGAATAGATTAGAAGATACAGCCACAACTACAAACACACTCAGCCACCTCATCTTTGACAAAGGGGCCAAACATGTACATTGGAAGAAAGATAGTCTCTTTAACTAGTGGTGCTGGAAAAACTGACTTTCCATATGCCAAAAACTAAAACTAGATTCATGTCTATCACCATGCACTAAACTAAAGTCAAAATGGATCAAAGATCTAAATATTAAAACAGAAACACCAAATCTTCTGGAAGACAAAGTAGGTAAAAATCTCGAGGACATAGGAGTAGGCAGAGAGTTCATGAACAAAAATCAAACTGCATTGGAAATACTTCCCAGAATCAACAACTGGGATCTCTTCTTTTTAAAAAGTTTTTACATGTCAAAGGGAATCTTCAACAGAGTGAAAAGAAAACCCACAAATTGGGAAAGTATCTTAGCTAACTGTCCCTCAGACAAAGGACTTCTATCTAGAATATATAAAGAATTTTAAAAAATCAGGCCCCAAAAATTCAAGGAACTAATCCAAAAATTGGTGTCTAGGATGAATACACACTTCTCAGATGAAGAAATACAAGTGGCAAGTAAATATATGAAAAAATGTTCAACATCAATGGTCGTTCGGGAAATGCAAATTAGAACAACATTGAGATTCCATCTCATCCTAGAAAGAATGGCCAAGATGAAGAAATCAACCAATAACAAATGCTGGAAGGGATGTGGGGAAAAAGGAACTCTTTTCCACTGTTGGTGAGAGTATAGGCTAGTGCAACCACTGTGTAAATGAGTGTGGAAATTCCTCAAAAAGCTAGGATTAGAGATTCTATTTGACCCAGCTATCCTGCTTCTGAGCATTTTCCCAGAAGAATTGAAAACAACATACCACAGTGATATATGTGCACCCATGTTTATAGCAACCCAATTTGTAATAGCCAGATCTTGGAAACAACCCAAGTGCCCACCAATAAAGGAATGGATAAAAAATATGTGGTATTTTTATGCAATGGAGTACTACTCAACTATCAAGAAAGATTGCATTGAGACTTTTACAGGTAAATGGACACAACTTGAGACCATACTCATAAATGAAATAAATCAAACTCACATGTTTAAATACCGTATAGTCTCCCTAGTGTAAGAGTGGAGTTTTTTGTTTTGTTTTGTTTTTTTCAGCACCAGGGATCAAACTCACAACTTCACGCCTGCCAGGCAGGTGCTTAAGCCACTGAGCCAAACTCCCGGCCCTTCCCTAGTATAAGAAACTGAAAAGGTATATATGATCCAAAATCTACACTAAACACTGTGTAAGGGTAAGAAACTGCTCATAGAGGAAAAGTAATTGGGATAGGGGAAATGAGGAAAGAAGGAAGGGAAAAGGAAAAAGACATAAATTTGTATATATATATACACACATAAGAGAGCTAAAATGACTATACTACTAAATGTATTAGTTATTGGAAAAGAATAGTTAATACTCATATGATTAAATCAATTTTACATATCTATATTTGTTAATCTCCATAACCCTTTTGAAAGTAGCAACATGCAATATTACAACCATTGTCAAATTCGTATCATCTTGTTTTGTAAACCTATACTGCTATTGTATTGGGTTTGTTGTCGTTTGTCTCTTTTGCTTTTTGTTTTTCTTTTCTATGTCTTTTTTTCTCTTAAATAAAGAAAAGAAAAAAGAAAAAACAACTCATACACAAACATCTTTTGTTTTAAAAGGAAAGGACAATAATACCGATTTCAATGATATAAACAGCTTTTTAATGAAATATGAAAGCTTGCGTTTGGCATGTTTTTGCACAATTAATGTGATCTTTGCTGTTGTATGCATGCTGATAATTTGTCAAACCTTTCTCATACTCTGTTAGTTTGAGAGCAACACTTGCAGCAGTCACATCATCTCTTAGTCTGTTTCTTGTATCAGATTTGATATAATACAAAGCTGAAAATAGCTGTTCACAAGTTTAAGATGATCCAAACAAAGTAAGAAAAGCAATCGCAAGTGCTTTCACTGACTTAAAATTATTTGGCAGAGAATTCCACACTTTAAGGATTACATTTTCAGAACTGCCAAACATGGAGCCCTTTGTCAGTCCTTCACAATGTATCTTCTCTGTCTCTTCTAGTGTTGCATGCAGGTCATAGAATTTATTTTTCCAGATAAAGCTTTCTTGAAATTCCACTAGCTCCATGACCAGATTTCCAAAATCTAACCAGTATAAGCAAGAAAGATCAAGTTCTTTAAATTTGGCTTTATCTGGAGAAGTAAGAAAACACAGGGTTGTCTCCACCTTACGGAACTATAAACATCTGTTTCTAAAATTCTGCTTTGCAGCTGCAACAATTAGCAATTTCCTTGTAGGTCTCTTGATGGCTTGTAGGGTTGTTTGTAAATGCTGAATTTTCTAAATGAATTTTTAGATTTGGAAAATATTTCTGATTCCCAATTTCAATGT
Source organism: Dasyprocta punctata (assembly GCA_004363535.1). Lineage (NCBI taxonomy): Eukaryota > Metazoa > Chordata > Mammalia > Rodentia > Dasyproctidae > Dasyprocta > Dasyprocta punctata. The sequence continues at coordinate 121,148 of RJWM01002141.1, read as the reverse complement.
CTCTTTCAAAAACCTGCAGTTTTATCTCAAATGTTTTGATATCACAAAACACCCTCTCTGCCATTCTCCCTGTGTTGTGTAGTCTTTTGCTCAGTATGCTGAAGTGTGGTGTAAAATCTAGTAAAACCATGAGGTTGTTAAGCCAGGCCATATCAGTGAATAAGCTGTGAATATGCTTTCTTTTTTCATTCATAAACAGCCTAGCTTCATCCAAGCAGGCTACAAATCTCTCCAGGACTCATCCTCCTCAGTCACTGGACATTATGTGAAGCATTGTACTGTGCCTGAACCTCATCGAGAAGTGCTTGAAATTGTCAAAAATTAAGGAGCATAAGCCATGATGTAATTCACCATTTTTGTGACATCTCTGAGCATATCACCTAATTTTTTGCTGTTTTTCCTGGTACAAAGAGCTTCTTGAAGTATAATACAATGAAACTGAATGACTGAATGTTTTGCTTCTTTAACAAAGAACTGTATGAAACCAGGTTTTGCCCCACCATGTAAGATGCCCCAACACCAATAATTGAAAGTACTTTTTCTGATTTTCTGTTTTGTGACAAAGAATCCTCCATCACAGAATTGTAGATCTCTATCCTTTGTTTTCTTCCAGCAAAGAGGTCGCTTTCACTAGCTTTTCTCTCATGATGTCACCAACAGCATAACACAAAATTACTGCTGGCTTTGCCTGATCATTTATATCTGTGCTTTCACCCAAGCACATGGAGTAAGGCTGCCTTCTCTAAGTCAGTGGTGAGCTAACATCACTTACCATGCATTTTTCAGTCCTAGAAACCAATCTTACAAAGTTTTTTTATTGATATTTGGCTAGCAGTTTTTAGCTGTCTATGATTTAATCAAAATTTGCTGCATTTTTATATTTTAAACAAATGAGTAAATGAAACATTGGAAATTCTTTGGTGTGGTTCTAAGACTTGAACGTAGGGGTATTATGTCACTGAGCTACACCCCCCCCAGCCCTTTTTATTTTTTATCTTGAGAGGAGATCTTGCTAAGTTGCCTAGGCTGGCGTTGAACTTGCCATCTGCCTTCCTCAGTCCAGTAGAGGAGACATGTAAACATGCCTGTAGCTATGTTTACATGTATCACCATGTTCCACTTCACTAAAACTCTTAGCTGGAAAATTTTTAAATGGGTGCCTATATGAAAGTTTCATGGGTGCTGTACTTGCATTATTTTGGATAACAAAACCAACTAGTGATAAAACGTTTCCAAATATCCAATTTTGAAATATTCTCTATTGCATGTTTGTTTTGAAAAGCAATTTCTTTATGTCTCCTTATTAGCATCACATTTTATCTTGAAATGATAGATTGTGTGTGGATTTGTCTTAATCTGATAGGTAGCATTCTCCCTGTTGTCATGAAAAAAGACAACAAATTGCTTATCGCTCTCATCATGTCAAAAAAGGGTCCAGTGCCAGGAAGTTAGCTCAGTGGCACAGCACCTGCCTGGCAAGTGCAAGGGCCTGAGTTCAGTTCCTGGTACCAAAATAAAAGAAAAAAAGGTTCATATTTTGGGGGCTGTGGATGTAAATTAGTGATATACTTGCCTAGCATGTACCTAATTCTGAGTTTGAGTCCCAGTAACCCCCAAAATCATTCATTTTCAAGTTTAACATTTAGCTTTCTGACCCAAGATCATTTGTGAGCCTCAAAATATTTTGAGAGCACTGCCCATATCATTGTTAAAGGTTGTAAATATTTGGCTGCATTTTGATTTTTAAAATTTATCAATATAATTATGTCAGTGACTTTCCAAAACATGCTGTTCAGCACCAGACCAGTGTCTCTGCTACCATGGCTCCTCTGAATGGTGCGGGGGAGGTTTCACGTGTGAGCCTAACTGTGGAACCTTGCCAGGAAGCCTCCTCCCCGCCCCATTCAAAACAGCCACTCCTGGGGCCTCACTTGTACAGCTCCTCCAGAAAGTACTGTTTTCACTAAAGATGCAACGTATTATTAAAACTGAATCCCTCCTAATCTAGCCTTCCCTCAGTACACTCACAAAAAAAAAGCAGTTCTTTGTGTACTTCATTATCAAAACAGGGTCTAGCCATATAATAATCTAAGGAACACTTGAGATATCTGTATTTTCATTCACTGTTTAGCAAATCTCCCACATGACATAATCTGCACTAATATTTTTTCTGATATCATATAATAATACATACCATCATCCCTTTATATTCCAAGGGATTGCCAAAGCACCCCCAAAGGTACCAGAATCCATGGAAGCTCAAATACTATATAAAATGGTAAAGTATTTGCACATGACCTATGCTTATCTTTCTATATGCTTTAAATCATATCTAGATGACTTATAATACCCAATACAATGTAAATGCAAATGGACTTTATTACTAAAGGTACAATGATGAGGAAAAAATTCTGTGCCTATTTCTTATAAAATAATATTTTCCCTGAACATTTTCTATTTGTGGTTAATTTAATCTGTGAATGCAAAACCCAAAAATGTATGCTGACCAAAGAATGCAGCTTAGCCTGTCACCATATTGTTCTTCATGTACTACTTCTATTATTCCTGATTAAAACAGGAACACAATTATTTCTCCCAAAAGCGTGTTTTTCACTGTTAAGAAACCTAAAAGAAAGTCTCTAAATACTTAGTATTGGGTGAAATTTTCTAAAGAACTAAGTTAAGTATTACACGGATGAGACTATCACCAGTAGTAATGAGTGTGAATCCATATTTTAAACAGCTTTATTGTAACTTTCGAATTTTTGACTGATTTTTCATCAGGTCTCATTGCAATTCCTTTTACCTCGTGAAAGTAGCAGACAGAAAGTTCTTTTTAGTAGTAGGAAATATGTCAGTTCTGCTTTTTCTTACTAATACGAAAAAGTTTTATCCTCAATGTATGGGTTTGGGAGCTGAAATGTTTTTAATTTAATTCAGTTTAAACTAGAGTGTATCATAATCTACTAAAGCAGGCAGGCTGCAGTACATCACAGTCTGTCAGGGGGAATGAGCTGCTGTCAGTGCCTCTGTGTTAAGAACGCCCACTGGCTCTTCGTGGTGTTTAGCAAATGGAGTTTAACTCCTGACTGTCTGACATAGGGATCCAGGATGGGTGCCAGAATCAATATCCATCTGCAAAACCAATTTCTATTTTCAGAGAGGAAATAAATGAAAACAGAAATTCTAATATTCTTTTCCCTTGCCTTCTGGGGACCCTCAACCCCTCTTTGACAAGCACTGATTTCACCCTGTAAGCTGGACATGCACTACTGCAGTGGTCATAGTTCGATAACTCTAGCTTCCATGCCCTGGCAACATGGCCTGGTAAACTTGTGAACGGTTCCCAGACTGGGTCCTTGCTGGTTTAAGCCAGCTAACTGGCCCTGGCACAGTGATCAGTTTGAACGTATCAAGAAACTCACCATGGGCTTTAAAAAGGTATATCCTAGAGCTGGGTATGGTGGAAATGCCTGTAATCCCAACACTGAAAGGCAAGAGGGTTGTGAGTTGGAGTCCATACTAAGCAATTTAGCAACTAAGAGATCCAGTTTCAAAATTTAAAAACACTTTTAAAAGACTAGGGATATAGCAAAGTCCTGGGGTCAACCTCCAATAATGGGAAAAAAAAACCCTATCAATTCATCACCTCTCTATCTAGTTATCTAGCTATCTCCTAAGGGCTATTGTAGAAGCTCTGCCCCTCTTTCAAAGAGGCTAGAGACCAGCCCTGCAGTCGGTTTACTGTTGTGAGAGCAGAAATAGGAGCTCCTAGGAGCTACCCTGCAGAACCCAGAGACAGAATGATACTGCTGAGGTAGAAGGAAGTGATGGCAAGAAATTGATCCTTGATGAAATCCTGGATGAAGATACTAAATCCAGTCCTATGCCTGGGCTTCTCAGTCATTCGGGTCAATAAATTCTATTTAATTATACAGTCATTTAAATTGGTTGCTCTGTCACCTGCAACAAAACGCCCCTTCCTGATATAGCTGTCAACTCTCTCACAGTTTGTTTTGTTGCTGTTTTGTTTACTGTAGATTTAACCATACTGTGAATTAACAACAACTGTGCGTTAGACATTGTATAACATAATAAAATGTTAAATTGTAAAGCTGTGTGACCAAGTGTACAACCTTGAAGAATACGTAAGTTTTTCCAAGCTTCAGTTTTCTCATTTGAAAATGGAAGCAATAAAAAATACCTTCAAGTTTGTTAAGCAAAACAAGACATGCTGGATGGGTCTCATGGTACCAGCTGCAATTTTGATGCAAAACAGATCAATGAAATAATGATGGCTCTCATTTATAGAGGCCTACACCTGCCAGGAACTTTTTGTAATGTATCTAAATTTCAGTGTCTCCTAAAAGGCATTATCCCTACCATCCCTAAGATGCAGAAATCTGGGCTCCAAGAGCTGAAGTAATTTGATGAGGTCACAACCGGTAAATGGCCCTGACAGGATTAAAAGCCAGTTTGGTTTGACCTCCAACCTCATGTTCTTCCTACTCTGCCAAGTTGTTGGCAGAAAAAGTGCTAGGCATGTACTGAAATTTGAATTCTATAAGGTACAGTAGCAAAACAGAAGTTCACTGGACAAACAGGAAGGGAGGACAGACAGCTCTACGAGAGCGGCGTGTCATGCAAGGGATGCGAAGTACCGCGGTGCCTGGGTTTATGAATTGAATTTGTTTTACGATTTGGGGGAAGATAGCTGAGTCTGTGTTTGTGTGGGAAAGATAACCTCTGTCGTGTTTGTCACCTGATGTGGAGTTCGTGAACAGAAGCAAAATTTTGTTCAGCACTTTTGTTTGGGAACCAAATTGTTTGCAAACAGAAACATGTGCAAACTGAGGTATTACTACTGTGAGTTACCAGGGAACAGAATCAAAGCCTTATATGCCACAGTTCCCTGCTTGAACCCTAGTACAGAGATGGGGACAGAGTATCTGGTGCATGTTGTCTGACTGGTGAGAGTCAAGGCACGAGGTTGTGTCACCCCCACCCCAAGTTAGGGAGCAGGTCTACCCCAGGAAGCATGCTTTTCCACACGGCGGCGTTTGTGCAAGCAGGTTCTCCTCCTGTCCCTGAGACTGTGCAGCCATGTTCAGCTCTGGATTGGCCCATGGTCCCTGCGGCTCTAAAGCCATGGTCTTATTCCAGCTTTCACCAGGAACAAAGGTGACAGGTTGCTCTCCATCAGGGCGACTCCACTGGCTACCTCAATGGATTCTGAGCTTGCAGGGGGGTGGGCATTGTTTTGAAGTCCCTTAGAACCTCATCAGTAAACACTCATGACAACCTGATCGGAACAGAGGAAGTATGTTGAAGCAGTTGTGATAACAGATGAAAGTTTGGACTCAATGTGGGAGAAGGGCCCTGAAAGTTTCTGTGGAAGAGCGTGAAGAAGGTCGCGTTTAAAGCAGGCAGTGGGAGAATACTGCACTGTGGAGGGGAAGCAGAGGTGGCTCCCAGCGTTTCCGGATGAGAGAAGGCCTGGCAGGGGAAGGGGCCCTGTGGACGGGAGTGGAGGGTGCGCGCGTGTGATCGCAGCGGGGAGGCTGTGACCAGGGGCTGGAAAAAGCCGACACTGGAGGTAGATGGGCCGGCCACCAACCCGGAAGGGGAGCTCAGTGCTGGGCACGTTACACCTGCCAGGGTAATTCCTTCCCAGCACCAGCGCCAAGGGGGTCCTGGCAGGAAACAAGCAGCCATGTAGAGGATTAACTGGGTCAGAACCAAACCCACCTTCCAAGGCCTCTGGGAAGAAGTTGGAAGAGGTAAGAGGCATAATCGTGGAGGCTCCCTGAGAAGCCAGAGCGGGACCAGGGTCACGGGGACCAGGGACGGGGTGGAAGGGCGTCCACTCCTTGGGCTGAGGAGACCAGGACAAAGCCGCAGGTCAGCGCTGCACTCGGGGTCGCCTCCGCAGAGCAGGGCGGCTACACCCGCTCAAGAAATCCACAGTGGAACCCACAGCCGGCGTCCCGCGCCTGGCCGGCAGTGATACCCTGTCCCCGGGCCGCCAGGCCCGCTTCACTGATGCCAGGCGGGGTGGGGCGGTCCTGTCTGCCCAGCTCGCGGGGCGCCTCGTCCTCCCGGTCCGCGTCCCAGCCCCGGCGGGGCCCCGCGGTCCCGCCCACCTGGCCACTGCCGCAGCCCGCGCCGCCGCAGGCCGGGCGCCCCTCCCGCGGCGGGGTCCCCCTTCCCGCCCGCGCCTTCGTCGCGGTGCCCCTCTCCGTGCCGCATCCGCCCGCAGGGGGCCGAGGGCTGAGCCGGGGCGCGGCACTGGCGCGCACGGGGCACCGGAGCGGGGGCGGCGGAGGAGCGGGCGGGCGGCGGCGCCGGGCCGCTGCTGCAGAGGGGAGGAGACTGGGAGGAGCTGGGCCGCGGGCCGGGAGGAGGGGTCTTAAGGGGCGGCGAGCCCAGGTCGGGTTTCCTCGGAGGCTGGCGAGCCGCGGAGTCGCCCTCCGCGCACAGCCGCCCTGCCCGCGCCCTCCGAGCCGCCGGACACGGTGAGCGGGACGCGGGGCCCCCGCGCGGCCGGGCCGGGCCGGGCCGGGGTGCGGGGGTGGGGTCCGGGCCCGCGCCCCCGAAGTTTCGCGGCCGGCGCCTGCAGTGTGGCTCTTTTCTCTTCCGCAGATGTGGAGACGCTGGCTCGCGCTCGCGCTGCTGGCGGCCGCCTGGGTCCGCGCAGAGGTGGGTGAGCCCGAGGGTGCGCGCGGCCGGCGCGGGACGGGGGTTCCGCCCTCGGGGGAGCGGGGTGGGGCTCGGGGCGACCAGCGCGGAAATACTGCTGGGCAGCGGGTTGGAGGCTCCACGCCCGAGCGCGGGAGCGCAGGAGCGGGTCGGGCCCGCCGCGCGTGGAGGGAGACGGGGACCGGGACGGGGACGCACTGGGCCGCCGGGGACCCGAGGGAGCCGCCCCGCATTCGAAAGGGCGCCTGGAGTTCTTCCTTCGCTTGGAGGAGGAGATGGAGAGTAGTTAGGGACTTTTCCAAGTCTGTCTCCTTCAGGGGTGGGGGCGGAGGAATCAGGGAAGTCTTCTTTGGGGGCAAAATAGGTTTTCTTTACTCTCTTTTATAAAGTGAAATTGCGATTTTCTGAAATTCGTGTTTTTATGTGTAAATGTTCTGGGATTTTTGTGTTGTTATCTGGGCCATATAACGGTCTCTTAAAATCTAAATTCATCCTTGAGCTCATGTTGCGCAAGTGTCGGATCCATGACTGGTCTTGGGGACTCTGCAGTTTCCAGTTAAAGCATTTCAGTGCCTTTTTTTCTTTTTCTTTTTTTTCTTCTTTTTTGGTAATGTTTTCTTTTCAACTCCAGTGACCTTCCTGAGACACTACAAACAAACCAACAAAACCTTCGCTCACAAGCCCTTCCATTAACTCAAAGGTTTATGGACAGAAAATAAACAATTCTAAATTCCCTGGGCTCTAGTCTCCAGAAAAGTGAGGTCAGAAACTAAACATTTGATAATTATGGCAGGAAATGTGGAAGGAATTAAGAAGCATGAGGGAGAAGAAATGGAATGCACATTACAAAAGAAATAGCTCCCTGGTGGGTGGTTTACACGCCCCTCTTTGAATTTTTTTTCCTGCATATTACGGTTTCTGGGCCCACCCTTAGCATCACAACTTGACTCAGCCCCAGAATTCTTAAATGAATACCAAGTTTTCATGATTAAAAAAAAATATGCACAGTGTACCAAACTTGCGTTTAATTCCCTATACTATGGTTAAAAAAAATAGTTTACTCCTGATGAAACAAAAATAGCTAATATTTGTTAGATATTGACTGTGTGGTAGTAAAATTCCATGTTCACGATACAGAAACTGAGTCAGAGAAGTTCATGTCACTTATCAGATGTCCTCAGCTGTTAAAGCTAGCTAGGCACAGGCTCTGAACCCAGCAGTTTGGCTCCAGACCCCAGACTTTTCTTCCCCACCCCCAGCCCACTTCCAAGCATGAAGCATTACCGTTTACCAAGTGCTTTGTGCAGCAGACATTCCCTGTGTATATTACCTGTATCTTTGCTTTGAAATCTTCTCCAACTCTAAAAGGTAAGTTTATGATCCTCATTTTACAGAGGAAGGAACAGATTTAAGGAGAGCAGGTATCTTGCCCCAGGTCATACGGCTGGGGAGTTCTGAAGAGGGATCTGAACCCAGCTCCCCCACCTTTGGAGCCCATCTTGAGCTCAAGGGCTGGCTTCTTACATCCATTTTGATTTCCAAAGTTTAAATTTGGGAGGTATCCCCCTTCACTGGTGCAGTTAGCACTGGTTAAGGAACATTCCTCCTCCATTCCCTGCTGTGGCCCTTGAGAACCACACGGTTCAGTGATGGATGAGGCGAATCTCCAGTTAGTTTTACAACAGGTTTAAGAGTTGTTTGCTGGTGTGTGAAATGGCTTGGTGAACTGGAAGGCAAATAGGTGTGAGGAGCTTGTGGCTTCACTCACTGCAGGGCTGTGTGGCCCAAGGCCTGGATTCTGTTTTAAGAAGCCTACACTGCACACTCGCCTCCCCACCCACCCGCCTGCATTGCAGGGAAAGCTTAGCCCTGGAAGGAAGTTCCTGCAGCAGCAATTTCCTGCTGGAGGTAGAAGAGGATCCAGAGCTCTCAGATTCCAGGCAAAATTTTTAGGGAGAGGCAAAAATGAGAAGTTGTGAGATGTAAAAATCAAGGGAGTTGTTGAAGAAAAGTTGTGAAGTCAGGACATGGTCACAGTGAAGAATGAGGGGTAGGCATGAGCTAGGTTGACCCGAGTCAGTTAAGAATTATTATCTTTTAATCAGTCCAACTACTAATGTCTGGCATGTTTGGCAAGTTTTTCATCCATGTTTTAATAATAAACCATCAATTATTAATCAAAAGGGTAATCTGCATAGGAGATTTGTGATTTGAATTTATTTGAAGCCTTACAACTTCAAGTTACTGATGTTCACTGTAGAAATATTTTTTCTTAGCCGGGCGTGGTGGCGCACGCCTTTAATCCCAGCACTTGGGAGGCTGAGGTAGGCGGAGCGTTGTGAGTTCGAGGCCGGCTTGGGCTACAACGCGAGCGCAAGGCCGGCCTGAGCTACACAGTGCGACCCTGCCTCAAAAAACCAGGGCCGGGAGTTTGGCTCAGTGCCTTAAGCGTCTGCCCTGGCAGGTGCGAGGTTGTGAGTTCAATTCCCGGTGCCGCAAAAAAAAAAAAAAAAAAGAAATATTTTTTCTTGTTAAATATAAGAATATTCACCAAACACAGTATTTATAAGTCCTCATTGGCATGAGTCTATTTTAGTAAGCATCAGAGCAGCTAAACTTGTACAAATACTGTTGAACTTTTAAAAATGAAATTTAGGAAATAAAGTGAGGTTTGGTGGTGCTTTTTGCATTAATATGAACGCGGACTTGATTCAACATTTTAAAAATAACGTGACTGGCTTACAAATCACATTGTAAGGCCAAAGCATGTGGCATAAACATTCAGAATCAGAGGTGTGCAAGCTTGGGGAACGGTGGCTGTCATCATGGTTAATGCGGATCTGTTTAAATCCCATTTGGTTCGATTACACAGACTTTACCAGGCTTTTACAGGAAAATGCTGGATTGTTTTTTCAGCGTTTTCCATGGTCTCTTGTTTGGCACCTTAGAGTTGTTTTTTGATTTCTCCCATTCTTACCTACTGCCAGCCCCCATCTGAATTCTGCCCCACCCACCTGCACATGCACCCTGCACTCTTTAGTCTGCCCGGGAGAGGGTGTTGGTGAGGCCCATGACTTCACTTGTGGCCGAATTGGCATCTACACTGGACTAAGCATGGAGGGGCAGCAGCAGGGGGAGGGCGTCCCTTGATAGTTCCACGGGACAGGCGTTTCCCTCTGCCACCCCCTTCTCCTGGGAATTACCATGGCTCCTTGAGAAGTGTTGGTTCTGTGGCTGTAATACACGATGGCGGGAGTGGATTCTGTGGCCCAGCTGCCTGCTTGGTGGAGACAGCCTTGCTGGGCTTCCCATCAGCCCCCTGCTCACTCTCCTGTCCGGCATTCCAGGTCTAGAAATTCATTTTTATAAATCACAACTACAAGAGACAGATCTACAAATCAGATCCCTCATTCCAGTAAGGGTTCTACACTGGACCCATGAACTGTGAGTACATCACCCAAGAGAACAAGGAAAGCAATTACAGTTCTACAGACAGACACACTTCACTTCACCCTATGCATGCCATTCTACAAGGTGATCAGAAGCCACACTGCTTAACCTCTTTATACCCTATTATCTGCCTGTACTTAACCACTAGGAGTTTTACCGGCTGACTTGTGAGCATCTCCACATTCTTCTCCTCACCCCACTGGGAACTGAACCCAGGTCTTCGCGTGTTGGGGAAGCATGCTACCAAAGGGTTTTACTGGTAGACCCATATAGGGGTAGAATGAAATTCACATCTGCTGACTGCTGCTCCCTGGAGCTTCAGCTTGTATGTTAGCCACCAAAATGATCTCTTGGGAAGTGAACTACTTGCTGTGGTTCTAAAGCCCATTGTTGGAAACTGAAATGTTGAAACATCGCAAGGCTGTTGTGGGATAGCCAAGACAGACAGATAAGTACCTGGCAAATTGAGGCTCTGGCTGTTATAATTCCTGTAAAAATCTCTGGATCCAGTGACAGAAAGCAAGGATCAGTTCCCAGACCCACAGAAGCAAGTTGGGGAGGAGCTGTATGGGGGAACAGATGCAGGTCTGGGTGGACATCATGACCCCAGAGGAAATGTCCCAAAGAAGAAATTAAAGTGAGTTAGGCAAAACACAAGCATCCATCCAACCAAAAGTAAAGGATGAGCTGTGGATATAAGTGGTCACAAGTGAGCATTGAAAATACCACTTTCACTTTCCTGCACCTCTTCAGATAACTGAATGTTCAACAAGACACTTCCAGCAGACAGACATTCAGCTGAGCATGGTGAGACGCACCTGCCATTCCAGCTGTTTGAGAGGTTGAGGCAGGAGGATCATTTGAGCACACGTGTTGAAGACCAGCCTTGGTAACATAGTGAGACTCCGTCTCAAAAGAAATACCAGAACCATAGGATTGAAAAACATAAAACTAAGATGGTTCGTTTTGTAAGCCAGATGATAAATGTCCTGGAAGGCCAAATGCATACATTTCTTCAAAGTACCCAATCCTGATCCTGATGGCTTTGGCATGAATGCCTTCTCCAAAAGTGAGCCATTAACAGCACAGGACTTACCCTTACTTTGTCCACCAGGTAGCATTTTCTGCTGCAGGTTGAAAGTGCCTTGTGCACAGGGCAGAATCACCGATGAAGTGTGACACATGCTCTCTTCCCTCTGTTTGCTTACAATTGTGGTAGCCAGGTGCTTTAAGTGGTTGCAGCTGTGGTGTGTATTATGACATGCTGAGCAGGATGTGGTGGTGCATGCCTATACTCTCAGCACTCAGAAGGCTGAGGCAGGAGGATCATCATGAGTTCCAGGCCAGCCTGGGCTACCTACTGAGTTTAAGGCCAGCCTGAGCTACATAGCAAGACACTATCTCAAAAACAAACAAACAAAAAAATGTAGTGAATAGGTATCTTTATAGATATTATTATTGTTACATTAATATAAAATATAAAACTTTCCTTGATTTTGAAACTTCTTTTGCATTAATAAAATGCACAGATCATTAGTGGATAGTTTGTAGAACTTTTTTCTCTGAATATAGCCAGGTACCTACCACCCAATGAAGACAGAGTTGGTACAGAAAGGAGGCTGTAAACTCACGGTGGGAAGACTTGCCCTGAAAATTGTGATAGGGTTATCCAATATGCATTTCATGATTCCTTACCCAAAGAGTATTAATTTTCTTTTAATTAGCCCCATCTCTTGATGTCTGGTCCTCAGAGCATCTGGCAAGTCTTAAATCCATATTTGCTCAATAATGAACCTGTAAGAATTAATGAAAAGGTAAATTAATCTTGCTTGAAACCTGTAATTCAGATATTATTGTGGGCACTTTAATTTAGCTAAAGTTAACTGTACTCATAGAAAATCATTTTTCTTGGTAGGTACAAGGACACACCACATACAGAGTTAAATATACAGTTTGCATTGATATGGATCCATTTTGGTGAACTTTAGGTCAGCTTTGGAGGAACTTACCTGACTATCTAGTGGGTGGATATTCCAGAGCGCACTACCAACCTACACAGAGGAATTAAGGGAGGAAAGTCATATCGTTCTATTGGATCATTTTTTCCTAGTCGTTAACAACATTTAAGGAGTCAAAGGCAAGTCATTGTATTTATGACACCTAAAAACTTAATACTGGTTAAAAACTCAATGGAAGAAGAGTTAAGTAAGTCACAACACAACCTATGTGCCACTAAACCTTGTGTTACAGGAAATTATCTGTGGTGGTGACATTAGGGTACTTTTATTCTTCGCTCTATTTATATATTGTAGGTTTTTAATGAGCATATTTGAAATTTCATGTTTTATCAGGAAGTATAAAAATAAATAATGTGTCAGGGGAGTAAATTGCTCTTGAAAAAGGGAGGACTCACAGGAATCTTTGTGATGTCCAGTAATTGCCTCAGCAGACAGTGGAGAGTGAGGCTCTGTAGTTAGCTGCTGTTAGCTCATCCTGCTTCTGGCGAAATGACCCAGTCAGCCAACAGAAGTATGTGATGAGCTCTCCAGATACTATAGGAGATAAAAGAAGTACTACCCAACACTGAGATGAAGGGCTTGTAAGGACGGCTCATGCAATGCTGTTTACCCTCTTTCTCTCCATGACAGACAATTGCTAATCAAAGTTCTTTGCTACTGAACCGGGTGAAGGTTTGAAAACCCTACTTGGAAATGTTACAGGTAGCCATTACCAATTAGTCAGAGTGTATGCGAGATGAAAACTAGTTGCCATTCTTGCTGGCGGAAATCAATCCATTTTGATCAGAATGAACACACGTTTATCCAAAATTAGGATAATAAGAAGACAGAGTCTAGGACTGTGAAACTACAAAGACATAGGGTGATAAGTGGTAGACTGGAGGTAGCAAATTAATGACAGTATCAGGAAAACGGCACTTATCAGTTTCTGGCCCAAGTTTCTGAGTTCTTTAAATGAACCTAAACACCTTGAAGTAAGCCGAAGTTGGGCATCAATGGAAATATGCTAATGAAGATTCTCTTGGCTGTTTTGATGAAGGAAGCAGTTGCTCTCACTAGGGCTGTGCACGCTGCTGCTGTCATTGATAGCAGCTTCTGCATTAGACGAGGCTGATAATGACTTGCTAATAGAATGCTCTGTGGGGAGTTAAGAGTACAAAATATATTCTATAAATTTGCATTTTCTACTGTGGCTGAAGGATTTCTGTGTAATCTCACAGACTTTTTATGTTCTCATTTGGAAGCCATCACCATTAAACTACTCCCAGGATTAGGTCTGAATTTATGACTTCTAATCTGTCCCCTGAATAATCCAGACACAATTTGTGATCAACCAAGCTGTTGTCAAATAAGTCGTGTGACATATGGCAAAAGCTGTGGCATGTTGCAGACCCAGATGTGTCTGTGTTGGGATATTGTGTGTTTGTCGTAGGATATTGGTCTGAATTGATGTAGGGAAAGTATCTCTTTATCTGCTTTTTATTGCCTGATTTAAATTAAATCCTGTGTCTGAGGCAAAGTTTGTTTTCCCCTGGTCTTTCATTCTCTTCTTCAGTGACAGCAAGTAATTTATTAACTTCCGACAGAAGTATCAGGCATTATGCTAAAAACTATAGAGGTAAATATCCAGCTATTGGAATAAAGGGCAGTGGGTACCTTACGTGTCCCTGTTCTAAAATCGCCATCACCCCCATGACAGGCTCAGATGGATCTGGCCATTAGGGAGCCAGATCGGTGGCTCTAGTGGAAGTTCCCCCACCCCTTCCTGGCCTCTTGTCCCTGGATCAAAAGATCCTGAGATTCAGTCATAGGATGGGCAGCTCTGGCATGCTCAGAACTTCGGAGGTTGCTCTTGGGCAGAGGGGACTTGGGCACTTTTAGCCTGTCCCCCTGGTCGCTATGTGGCAGCTTTTTATATGGAAGTTTATGTGAAATTGTATCTCTTACTGGACTCTGGTGTTTTTCTCTTCCTTCTCATTTTCCTATTACAGAGCCTTCCCCTGAGTTCCCACCTCCATTATCTCTTTTGTTCTCATATCTGCACGTCTCCAAGTGTAGTGTCTTGTTTTTGTTTTTTTCACGGTGCTGGGCCTGGAACCTAGGGCCTCTCATGTGCTGGGCCACTACTGTACCACTGAGGGACAGCCCAACCCCAAGCCTGTCTTTCCATGGACCACATTTGTTGTTAAGAGCAATACTGTAAGCCGGGCGTGGTGGCGCACGCCTTTAATCCCAGCACTCGGGAGGCTGAGGTAAGTGGAGCGTTGTGAGTTCGAGGCCGGCTTGGGCTACAACGCGAGCACAAGGCCGGCCTGAGCTACATAGTGCGACCCTGCCTCAAAAAACCAGGGCTGGGGAGTTTGGCTCAGCGGCTTAAGCGCCTGCCCTGGCAAGTGCAAGGTTGTGAGTTCAATCCTCAGTGCCGCAAAAAAAAAAAAAAAAAAAAAAAGAAAGAAAAGAAAAGAAAAAACAAAGAGCAATACTGTAATGAAATTATTTTTTATTAGAAGGCCTATCGTGTTCCTTTCCAACTCACGTCCCGTTTTTAAGTTGCCTAATGTCTCTGACTTGGAGCTTCACATAAGGACTTCAGAATAGTGGACTGGGTTTGAATTCCAGCCTTGTCCAGGGGAGAGACCTTGTGGAAGTTGCTTATCTGCCCGAGCTCACTTTCCTGTCTGTACAATGGCAATGATGCTAACTCTTCAGCTAGGTAACAGCAATTTTCCTCTACTTGCGGTGCACAAGCGTGCCAAAATCACATGCCTGCCAGAGGTGAAGTACCTCTTACCACTGCACCTCTTCCTACAGGGCACTGACAAAGAATGCTGTTTTGTTTTGTTTTGTTTTTTTGAGTGAGGGGTTTGACTGTACTGATGCAAATAAGAGAGTTCTCAGTTTCCACAGGTGTGTCCACTCATCATTGCCTAGGACTGTACAGCTGTGCCCTGGCTCAGGTTGTTACACCTTTTACCTGTTTATCGCTGAGAGGAATTATAACATGATGCTCAGCACTCAGGCAGGGAAGCTGATGTCTGTCTGTCTTCCTGTCTGCCTGCGTGCGTGTAAGTACACATGCACAAGTATGCTAACAGCAAGGAGAATTCTGCTTCCTTGACTCTCTCCTGAGGAAGCATTACTTTCTTTGTTAAAAAGTAAATGAAGATATTTCAGTGGACACTTTGAAGTTCAGAATTTCTATCAGAACCCTTGCTTCCACTGAGCCAATCTCACCCTTGAACTTCTGTGTGAGATTTCTTCTATGAAGGCACAAACCTTACTGTTCCTCCAGAGGGAGAGTTCTGTGCCTGTGGAGCATCTCCAGGGCATGGGCAGTGGGACTGCGCATAGCTTCTCCCTAAAGGCAGTACCCAAAGGGCAGGAACTGAGAAGAGAACAGTGAGAAAGGTAATACAACTCCTCTGGAATTTTTCCACATTGAGTTTTTCTCTCTCCTGGCTTTCTCCTTATAGGTGGAAGTGGCTACCAAATATCTTCAATGGTCATTTTCCTGTATTCCTGTTGCAGTCCCTGTAGTATGATGTCACCAGGCCATGAATTGTAAATTTTAGTTTTGGAAAATGTGATCATGCAAAGCAGTGCAACCCTTTACTTTCATTATTTCAAAAACCAATACCAACCACGCCTTTTTACTTTTTGTAGTACTGGGAATTGAACCCAGGGCCTTCGCACTGAGCTATATCCCCCGTCCTTTTTAATATTTTGTCTTGAGAAAAGGTCTCACTAAGCTGTTAAATTGCCCAAGCTTGGTTCCAATTTGCAATACTCTGGCCTCAGCCTCCTAGAGTGCTGGGATTACATGCATAGCTACCAATTATTCCTTTATTTCTTCTCTTCTCTGTTCTTGTCTGTCTTTCTTTTTAAGTTTTTCTTTCCTTTTCTGGAGATACTAGAGACTGAACTTGGAGCCTCTGCACTGAGCTGCATCTTCAGCCCCTGCCCCTTTTTGTATTTTGAGACAGAATCTCACTAAGTTGCCCAGTTGAATTTAGTGATCCTCCAGCCTCAGTCTGTGAGTGCTGAGATCACAGGTGTGTGTCCCCACCGTGCCCACTTTCTATCTACTCTGAAAGACATGGTAGGAAATACTTGTGGAAACAGGCTGGGATCTGTCCCTCTGGGAGCTAAGGCCACACAAACCCTGAGTCCTTGAGGAAGGCACCACTGGGTCTGCAGTCGGTCCCAATTCTAGCCTCGCATGCCTACGTCATCCACTAACCCCAGACCCTGGTGCTGCTCTTTGCCCTTCATCTTTTGCTTCCTTCTTTTGTCTGGCTTTTTCTCTCTTATCTCCCTTCCACTGCCGTTACAGAGAGGACATCCTGAAGTGTCAGGGTTACATTAGTTGCTGCCAGAACACCCACCCTCACAGCATCACGTTCACATTTGTGCAGAGATACAGCTGCAAAAAAGCCTCGCTATGCTCATTTGCATCCCTCATCTGGGACAAAATACATTTCCTAAAGGTCAGGTAAGAAGAGCAAGGTAGACATTCTCCCAGATCTGTCCAGTGTCAGCACCTGAGTTAGTGCTGATAAATGAGGCCCAGACTTTGTCCTCAAGGAGCTTGCGGTCTGCTGGAGGAGGCAAACAGAGAGAGACGCAGGCTCAGAGCGGTGTGGTGTAAGAAGAGTTAGGGCAGGGCTGAGACTTACCCCAGCACTGGGCCCAGGATGACCTGAAATTGGAAGTGACCCCCAAACCGAACTCTGAAAAATGACCAGTACTTTGCCAGACAGCAGGTGGAAAGAGGAAAACCGTTGTCTTATATAATTTCCACAACCTGATAAGTTGTCATTGTTGTCCGTATTTTATCCATGAAAAAACACTGACTCGGAGAACTCAGTGGCCCAAACTTGGCCACCTACTAAGTAGCAAACTGAGGATGCAAACCCCAGATCTAAACCCAAGTGATCAAACCCCACTGCTCTTTCTGAAATGACTTTGAAAACAAAGGCACTTTTTGTTCGTAATGTGGCACTATGCAAATCATTCATTTAATATTTTAACACATCTTAATTCTTTTTAAGTCTCTTTTCCCCCCTTTCATGTTGCATCAGTTTTGTTTTGTTTTGTTTTGGTCTTGTTTTATTTTATTTTCAGCATTGGGGATTGAACCCAGGGCCTTCACATGGAGCTATATCCCCAACCCTTTTTAGGTTTTGACACAGAATCTGGCAAAGTTGCCCAGGCTGACCTTGAACTTGTGATCCTCCTGCCTCCACATCCCAAGTAGCTGAGATTGTAGGTCTGCATGATCACACTTGGCTGCATCTATTGTCAAATGGCCAGAGTGCCTGGGTGAATGCTTCAGGTCCCATGTTTCGGGCCACACAGATTGGTCATAGTTTCCACTTGAACATGGTTCCAGCTGCTTTTCCAGTGCATACTACAACATAGTTGTTACTTTGAGCATTTGCAGTTGATGCTCAGTCACTCAGGAGATGTTTTAAGGCAATTGTTTTGTCCTTCCAGTGTGTTCACAACTATTCCACATTAAATAAAGCCAGATTGTAAGGTGGCTCTAACGCTCCAACCTAGTGGGTACATCTGTACAGGTGTTCACAGCACAGAGGTGCCCAGCCGAGGGAGCACGTGGGGCTGGCTCCACCCCATGCTGTGCCCACCAAGCCACGTGCACTGGCACAGAACTTTTCTGCCCCCAGAGGATGAGGGCCTCTCCTTTTCTAACTGATCTGCAAAGCTCTCCATGAAATGCTTACTGGACATTTCTACGTTGGTGCGCTTTGTAAGCTGATTTCATTCAGAGGCTTGGTGACTCCATCGAATGCACCAGGTGTTTTGTGGGTCTTCCTCACGGATGAACTAAGATGATAAAAATGGAAATTTCAAAAGTCTGTTCTTTTTTCCTCTACCGTGTGCTACTTTTGGCTGCTGCCCAGCTCTTTCTAGTTTGGAAACTGATTCCCAGGGATTGGAGAAAAGCCTTTCCAGCTCCCCTCTGGTTGCTGGCTTAGCAGAACCTCCCTCAGCCCACAGCCGAATTCCAGCCCCTGGGAAGAAATGTCCTAGACGGGGCGAACCCCAACCTGGACCCTGTCAGAAGTTGTGTCATGTGTTTGCATTTGCTGAACAGAGAGCGGGCAGGCTTTCCGGCCTGGCTCCCTCCTCCCTGCTCGCCCCTGGGCGGCGGAGAGAGGCCGGCGGATGTCTAGACAGTGTCTGCTTGGCAGCGAGCCTGTCCCGCGTGCCCCGCGCAGCTCTGCGGCTCTGACTCTGCTCTGTGGCTCTGACTCCGGTGGCCTCTCCTAGCTCATTTCCTCAGTTTCTTTGTCAGTATTAAAGGATCTCAGGGGACCGGCATAGAAAGCACGCAGAAAGCAGGTGAGTGGATTTATGAGTGTGCCTGTGTCAGAGGTGAGAAACAGCAGCGGTGCTGGCCAAAGCGGAGTCTCAGGTTTCACGTACCTGACGGTCTCCGGCTTCAAACAAGCCTCACAGGGAAAGGCCGGGGCAAATAACCCAGGGCAGGCAGAGGCAGCCGGGCCTGAACCTCATGCTGTGTGGACTCGGGCGAGTCACCTGACCCCGCCTTCCAAGTAGGTGAGTGGATGGGCTCTAAGTTGCAGTGCTGTAATACGCCTCATGCAAAAGGCAGGTGTTCTAGGTTGCATTTTCAAACCAACCTGCTTAATGGGATTAGGATATTTGATTAGCTCTTTGTCTTCATTTCTGGCCTGAGGAGAAACGGTTGGGAAGAGTGGCTGGCCCAGGAACGAGCAAACAGAAGGAGTGAGGGGAGGATGCCCTTTGAGCCTTTGCTTCTTCTGCGTGTGTGGAGTGTAGCGTGCGGCACTTGCACGGTTTCTGTGCCCTGGAATCCTAAATGTTCTTTACCTTACGGTGAAGAATCACTTTAGAAGCCAGCTATGTAACAACAGTGGACAAGAAATGGAGGCTACTGGATCCCCTTGGGGTTGAGTGAGGAATCTTTTTTAGTTTGTTTAGTTTTTGAGATGGGGTCTCAATATGTAGCCCAGGCTGTCTTCCAACTCATGATGATCCTCCTGCCTCAGCCTCTCAAGTGTTAGGATTACAGGCATGCATCACACCTGTCTTAAAAAAATCTTAAAAAAAAAAGACAACCTCCTAACTTGTGCAATCCAACTTAGTGAAAAAAAATTCCTTCTGACTTTTGAAAATGTTCACATTTTATTTTTAAAATGGTGTAGTATTGCAAATAGCTTTTGGTGAAAATGTGGTGTCGGACTCTGATTTTGTTTGTCAGCTTTTATTTCTCATCATGTTGCCTGGCTCCTGACTGGATGTTGATGAAGTTCCTGCCTTGGTCCCCAGATCTGATATCTAAACCTGCCAGAAGCCTTTGTATGTGTGCGTGGCAGGGGGTACTAAGAATTGAACCTGGCACTTTTGCACCAAACTACATCTCCAGCCTTTTATTTATTTATTTTTTTTTAATTTTGAAACAGGGTTTTCCTGAGTTGCTATGTTGCACAGTCTGGGCTCAAATATGCGATACTATTGCCTCACTTTCCCAGAGTACTGGAATTACAAGCATGTGTCACCGTGCTACAATTCACCCCTCTTGTACTTTTGTTTTGCTGGAGTTTGAATTCAGAGCTTCACAGATACTAGGCAAGTGCTCTACCACTGAGCTACACTCCCAGCCCATGAGCCTTTATTACTATCCATGAGGCTGGTCTTCAACTTCAGCCTCCGTGGTTAAATCAAGTCACTCGTTAGGTGAACCCGGAAGGAAAGCAGAGGCCATCAGAGACATTTAATTCTGCCAAAATGTTTGGTTGCTTGACTGTACTCCTGTTCCTGAATCCCACTGTGCTAAATTGTGCCAACTGTTGGTCCTGAGTAGCAGAACAGCTCAGTGGTGCCTATGTTTTTCTTAATAATGGGTCTGGCACAGATTAGCAATAAATTCAAATTGGCTGTGCCTCTGGGTAGACTGCGTGTATGTGTGTGTGTGTGTGCACGCACATACGTGTTTACATGCATAATACACATAACCAGGTGCACACACATATATACTCATGTACCCATTGACTTAAATCTCAGTACTTGGAAAGCATAGCCATCTACCTGTATGCCCTACAGTGAGCTGTCCCTCAAAAACAAATTCCTATGGAAATTGAGGAGAAACAAAGATAGTATTAAATTTTTCTTGACTTATCTATTTTGTTTGAATTTTTTCAGAATGTTACAATATCCCCATTTTTTAAAGCCCAGACACACAGATCAGTGCTTGTTTTTATGATTGTGAAGCTTGGACTGCTGGGGAATTTAAAGTGTGTGGCATCATTCATTCTCTACCTAGATTTTTTTCCCCCCTCTCAAATCCCATGGCCCACATGTCAAATTACTTCTATAAAGGTTGGGCTAATCCAGTATATTTTCAGCTATGGAGAGGGACCCCAGTTTGTGGCTTCCATTTGCAACAGAGAAAACGAAAATTTCTGAGGAACTCAAAGGTGATCCAGAGGAATTCTGATTCCTCTCAAGGGTACTTGGCTCATTTAAACCTTGGTGTGAAATCGTTACATGTGAGCAGCTAATGCTAGTGAAGCAGAGACACAGATGCCCACACTGAGCACAGACTCTGCCGCACCTATTCCCTTTAAGGCTGGGGTCGCTTTGTAGAGGACCCAGGGCTCCTTGGTGACCCATGAGTGGCTGAGCAAAAGCTACTTTGGGGTGAAGGCAAATGTACTATCCATAGGCAGATTTTCACAATGCTGGTGCCACTGCAAGGGCGCCGCCACCTTGTGTCTTCGCTGCATGCTGATTGTGGTACTTTAACATGTGAGGCAGGATGGAGTCTGCATCACCTGGCTTCTCCATGGAGCCCCAGGAACCTTTCAGTAATATGTCCATTTGTGCTTTTCTTTGCTCCCCTCTCCTCTAGTCTTTCTTCCTCTGCATTTTTAAAATTTTCTTTCTATTTTTTCTCCCTCAGTACTGGGAATTGAACCCAGGGTCTTTATACTGACCTATATTGCTAGCCCTTTCTTATTTTTTCTTTTGAGACAGGGCTTCACTGCGTTGCCAAACTGTGCAGACTGGACTTGAACTTAGGGATCCTCCTTCCTCAGCATCCCAGAGTGCTAGGATTCCAGGCATGCCCCATCACACCCAGTTTATTTTCTTTCCTTTCTAATCCAGGGAGGCCTTGGCTTTGCTGTTAGCCCTATGCAGAGAGGCAGATTTCCTGGTTTAGGTATTTTAAGAGTAAAGCTTTTATTTTATCCATTTATCAGAATTCCATCATGTTAAACAGAATAATTTTCTACATGGCACCAAGGGCTAGAGAGTGATCAAAGAAAACCCCAGTTTGAGAAAACACAACTTCAGGTGTGAGCAGATTTGGGGTTTCTCAATTTCCTTTCTTGGAAGATGGAACCAGAAGGGGAGTGGAACTGGGGAGCATTTTGAGTAGAGGCCAGGCACTCAGGTTTTGCTGTGCTAAGGGTTGGGTATAATGAATTCAGTACTCACTGCACACTTACTTAAGAAAATTCCCTAAGATTCTCACCAGTCAGGTTGGTTAGAGCAGTTACAAAGGTAGCAGCTTTCTCATAGAAATACAGTCAGAATAGCTTTCATGTTTATTTTCTATTAAAGAACATGTACAATTTAATCTAGATAAGATACTATAAAGGTTGAGGGTTTGTTGTTATTGTTATGGCTATTATTTATTTCATGGTCTAGTTTAGACATTTTTTTTAAAACAAAAATAAAGAAACCATGTTTATGAGACAACCTGGGTGACTCCCCTTAAATGCAAACTATTGCTTCAGCATTAGTGAAACCAAACCTTGTCTCCATGTACTGATATGTACAGAGCTGGCTGTGCTATTTCCTTTTCCCTTTAATTGACTCTAAGCAATGTAAATAAGGCTAGCTAAGGTACTGATATGTAATCCTTGAAGCCAGCCGACAGTTTCCTGTTTCCTTGCATTGTGTTCCCTATAAATTGTTGAGCATAGCAGGATGGCAGAGCCATATAGCTCCAGGAAGGTCAACTGGGTTTAAGCCACAAGATAAGAGACTATGACTTCCCTGGGCACGAAAGTTTACAAATCAAAAATCAAAGCAACAGCCTCCTTAATAATTTAAGTGCTACCTCAATCAAGGTATGCAGATTGGTCTTTCTGCATACCCTTCTCCCTGCATATTGCAGAGATGCTTGCTCTCCACCTGGCCAGTTCACCTCACATTGCTCATGTAATTCCCACTGTCACTCATCCTTGAGCTATTTCCTTGTTCATGAGAAAATAAATTCTGGGGGAGACCTTGGATCAGGGCCTTTGTTCCATGTATCCACCCTGAACTAGACTCAGGACCCTTTGACTGCCTGTAACTTTGAATATGTCTTAGTGTCTTTATTCTCACTGTGGGTTGCACTAGAGATGGTAGATTAAAATTAACTCGCCAGGATTCCAGTAACATTTCAAAGGGATTACAAACATAAAATTTTGAGCCATGAAAAAGACAAAAAAAGGGATTACAATATTTGGATTACATTATTGTAAGAAATTATAATTGGGAGTGCAATACCATAGCGGCAGTATGAAATCCTATACGAACAGCTAGTGCTTGCTCATTCTTAACCCCACCTTGTTGGTCACTTGGCAGTTCAAAAATTGTATTTTCCCTCAGAATTCCCCTTACATATTTGATGGAGCAGAAGACTTTCATTTCGTGCCTAAATTGCTCCTTTGAATTTCAGTGTGGGTTAGAGAGAGAAGCCTGTTTCCTTCACACTGGCTGTGTTTCAGTGGGTTGATTTATTTTCTAGGTGGTGCTATCATTTTCCCTAGTTAAATGGCATTGACATTTAATGACGATGGTTACTCATTACACTAGCCTGAAATGTGAAGATCTCCTTGTTGCCCCGTGGTTGGTTGTGTCAGGAAAAGTATTCTCTCTGCCTATACTAGTGAGCGCTCTCTGTCTCTTGCTTTCTCTCTTTCTGTCCCTCTGTGTGTGTGTGTGTGTCCCTCTCAGATCACTGAATGCTGTGATAGGCTCTAGATATCAATCTGTGGGCTCAGATATAACAATAGCCACATGCATAAAATTGTGATCTTTTCTTTGAGGGACAAACAAAAGTTAGGGATTTCTAAGGCTGAGGGATTTCAAAGGGTGAACTGTCCACAAATAGTTTTTATCAGAGAAAAAAAAAATGGAACAAAGAGGAAGCAGGAAAATAATGATGAGTCAGACTGGTAGAAGAGGATGGAGAAGTAGTGAAGGTAGGAAATTCTCAGTTTTAATTGTAGTGGGTTCAGCAAATGAAGATGAGGTGATACAGTAAAAGCTTTCTGATCTTTATCTTAAATAATAGTAGCTAGCATTCTTATTGCTTGAATTCCAGGGGACAGAACTACAAGAAGAGACATAAAAGAGCCTAGGCTTGTGTTGCAAATGGAGTGGTACTAGTGCATGTGTTGGGTTAGATGGCTCTTCAGCTGCAGAACTTGGCAATATTCATGTGCATTATTCATGACTCTTGAGGAGGAATGTATAATAAGCAATGTTTTCCAGCCATTTACCACAGAACATTATTTCAAAAATATCATAAACATTTCAAGACCAGCATTCCATGGTCCAATCTTAAGATTCCACGAACAGAGTCTATTTACATCTGACTGCAGGCCTTGGTGACCTTGCTGAGCTCACTTCCTAAACTAATTCCATTTCATGCGTGGAACTCATCTGGAGCTCAGAGCCAGTGTGAAGGAAGATCCTTCTTAGAGGGGCACCAGGTTGTCCCTCTGTGCCCATACCTACCTCTGGCTTTTCTGCATATCAAGCAAAAGTACCCAGGAATTTTCTCTTTGATGTTTCAGTTTCCCTACCCATTTCTCAGTCCCTCAGCAAGTCCTGTGGACTGTACTGTTAGAATATAATACCTCTCCCTAGACTGATCACTTTCTCTTTTGCCTCCACCATAGTCCAAGTCATTATCATTCTGTTGTGCCTGGACTATTGCAATAGCACCCTTGCCTCTCTCTATCTGGTCATATCACTTCCTGTATAAAACTCTGCAGTCGCTCCTGCTATATTACAAATGAGTAGCAGCTACTTCCCAGTGCCAAGGCCCTGCATGCTCTACCTGCTGCCTGCTTCTCCCAGCTTACCTCACTTCCCTGTTGTATCCTGTGCCACAGCCACACTGGGGCCCCCTTTTGTTTTTTGGCTCCTGGAATACAACAAATTCTACTCTGCTTTGGAATCTTTGCACTTCTTTTTCTTCATGTGAACAGCTCTCGCGCTTCAGAGTCTGCTGCAAACTGTTTCCTGATCACTTAGTTTAAGGATACCCTGTCTTTCAGATTGCTGTCATTCGTACCCTATTTTCCTCCAAACTTACACATCACAGTTTGAAATGAATTGCTATTTTTTTATTTGATCACTGTGCTTCTAGGATATGTACTCCTTCAGAACAGAGCTCTTGCCTGCCTCATTTGCCAATAGGTCTCCAGCACGTGGAATTATGCTTAGCATATAGCAGGTGCTTAGTAAATATTTGACTGGATTGATTACTGAGGCCAGTAATCCTTGTATCATTATCATCATCATCATCATCATCATCATCATCTCTGTGCCATATTCTGCAAGCATATTGTGCATGTGGGAAGATGAACTTCAGGTGTGGCAGAGATCTTGAGCTTGCTTAATCAGACACCTGGATTCTAATTCTCTCAAGTCCAGGTGAAGCTGAAATTTAAACAGGGCCTAGTTGAATAGTGAATATTGTAATTCTTTCCATCCATGGTCAGCAATTCTGGTGTAACTGGGCACGATTCCCAGAGGAAGCTAATGTCCCAAGGGATATAAAATAAAGCATTAAATTCTGTTGGTGAGTCCTTGCCCAAAGCCACATTAAATTCTGTTGGTGAGTCCTTGCCCGAAGCCACATTAAATTCTGTTGGTGAGTCATTGCCCAAAGCCACGAGTCACTTTGTCTTCTGACCTTGCCATTTGCTGAAACGTTTACTTTTGGGCATTTTTGATGCTCTTGCTGTCTCCTGTCAGTTGAATGGCAACTGTAATGTCTCCAGCATGAGTAAAACAAAGTGGAAAAAAGCGTTCAGTGTTGCTGAATTTGCACATTCATATCACAAATGAGAAGTAATTGACTACAGGGAAGGTCCAACTCATGGCACAGTGCCCAGCACCGTGTGGAGTCCCAGGGAGCGGACCACCCTACTACCTGCCAGCTCTCCATCCTTTCTTGTACTTGACCTGTAGAGCAACTTCATGGACTCACCGTAGCACATTGCTCCATTTTTCAGTGGAGCTGGGGGATCTTTCAAGGTGATTGTTACAGTTTGGGTCTAGATGTCCCCCCAAAGCCTCATGTGGTCAGTGTGTGATGCTGAGATTAATGATGATTACTAGATAGGTCCACTGATTGGTTTGGCACTGCCCTAATCCTGGCAGCCTAGAAACAATATAAAAGAGGCAGACAGATGCTATTAAGGTCCCTTGTTGCTTTTGCTGTCTTCTGCCTACTGTGAACTGTTCTCTGTGAAGCCATCCTTCCTTGGAGTCAGCCGGTTGGTTATAAACTGAAACTTCTGTATAAACTGTGAGCTAAATAAACCTTCTCCCTCTTTAACTTTGGGTGTCAGATATTTCATCTCAGCAGTGAGAAAAGTAGCTAAGATAGTAACAAAAAGCAGTTAAATATGTGACATTTCTCCAGAGTTACAAAAGAAGGGTAGTGGAGTTTTGAGAACTAACCTATTAAATAATACTTGGGAGTATTTTTACCACAAATGATAATTCATCCATAGCAACTAAGCTAATAGCCCCTTGTGCAGAGCTGCTTTGTTACCTTTTTGAACAGAAAATGAGGTCTTTATACATTGTTGGTACAGCATGAGAGTCTAAGGGAATTTTATTCCCTGAAAAAAGAGGGGGTTTAGTATAATGGAACAGAATACCTAGCAGTTGCTCATTGGTGGAACTGCTGACAGCTAAGGCTTCACTGGCCAGCATGAGCAGGTTTTACAACTCCTTCCCCCCAGCTGTGACTTCCCAGATGCTCCAAGGAAAGAATGCAAGGAAGAATGTAATGTGCATGTTTTCATTGCCTTTAATCTCAAAGCAAAGAGAGAAGGGGAGAGGGAGGGAGAAGAAGGGATGGATGGGGGTGGGGACTATTGAGACCTAGCATTAGGAGAGTGAAGCAGTTGGACTTAGAAAAATGTTTTAAAAGTTTTGAGGTAATATAGCCAACTCATTACCAAACTTGCTCATGAATATTTGTGCCAAAAAACAGTTTATAGTTAAAAGAAGGTTTCAAAATAGGCACAGTTTAACCTTTTATCCTTGTTCCTGAGCTAAACCACAAAATGTTGTAAAGACAGGAAATGGTGAACATTTTTGTCTTTTTCTTATACTAACCAGAGGATGAAGTGATTTGTCCATGGGCATTGAGAGCAGAGCCAGAATTAGGCTTCTGTGCCCAGGACATCTGCCCGTTTTCAGTGCACTGGGTGTTTGTTACTTAAGTCTCCTGGTCCCAGCTGCAGCCAGCACGCAGCCCGGCTCCTGAGTCGGGGTGCTGTCCATTGACTTCAGTTATGTACACCAGTTCAAAACTTTCCAAGTTACGGGAAGTGTCGCTCTTTCTACCCAAACTTTCCCCCTCAGGTTCCAGAAAGTCAGAACCAAAGAGTCACTGCTTAAAACATAGCTACTGGGCACAGTGGCTGTCGAGCACTTAATGTGACTACTCGAGTTAAGATGTGCCATCTGTGTAAAGTACAGACCAGGGTCCAAACCCTAGTATGAAAAAAAAAAGTGTAACACCGACGTCATGTTGAAATGATAATGTTGGTGACCTATTGCTTTAAAATACATTATTGAAATCAATATTACCTGTTTCTTTTGACTCTTTAAAATGTGACTAGCTGGAACATTTTAACTTACATGTGAGACTGGTGTTCCGTTTCTCTTACATAGAGCTGCCCTTGACGGTGATCGCGTAGCCATACATTGCATTTAGCTACACGTTGCCTTGATGTTAGATTGTGCTAGTCTGTGACCTGATTCCACGTGCTACCATCGCCATCTCCACCCCTATACTCTAAGCTGTTACAGCCCAGACCCTATTGTTTCGTCACTCAGCGGTGGGTTTCATCAACTTCCACTTTGGACAGTGGTGAGGAAATGCAGATTAACTTTTGTTTGGAGTGTTACTTTCTCTCCAAAGGAGTGGAGTTTACATAGTTCTTAGTTCCAGAGGGATGGGCATTTTTGTCTGAACTGTACTGTTAAAATCTAGGGTACTTTCAGAAGGTGCCAGAACTTCCGGGCACACTTGCCTGGCAGCAGTGAGCGGTAGTGTTAACATGGATGCTTACAGGTTGGAAAGTGTCGCTGTTGGAATATTCCAGGGCCCCTCTGATACAGGGGCAGGTATGTAACGCATGTTGGTCCAGTGGCTTCCAACCTTAAACCAGGGTGGAGGAGAGGGCTACTGCCAGCTATGGTTGTCAAGTAACTTTCAGGAACTTCTGCTGAACAGTTAGCATTCCCACAGCCTCTGGAAAGTACTAAGAAGATGCACCCTGGGTGGGCCTCACCCTTTAAACATCTACAATTTTGTAACTGAACTTGTGGCCGAACTTCAAGTTTGTAATATCCAGGCTGGCTCTATTATGCCTAAAGTACAGTTATTTCTACTGGTCCCCTAGGAGAATCTGACCTTTCTCTATATTTCCTGACCACAGGATTCCTGAGCCACTGTTTTTGGTTCTCCTTTTAAGGAATGCACAAGAATGCACTCCTGGAAACTACCCTGTATCCAGGCAGATTTATTAGGTCTGGCTGTAGAAGTGATCTCTCTTCACTGATAACTTTATCACTGTAAACAATTCATTGGGAATTCCCTCCCTTTGGTGACAACATGTGAGGTAAATGATTTTTTGTTTGCAGTGGTTGAAAGAATTTATGGTGATAAAGATCTAGGAGCAACATTGGTCCCATCGACTTAGGTTCCCCAACTTCTCAGGAGCAGAACCCCTGAAAGTCCCCGTGTGGCTGCTGAATCAAGGGAGATTAAGACTGTAAGAAGTAGTGTTTAGTCTGAGTATTTTCTTTGGGTTTTTTATCATTTCTAGGAGTTAGGGTTTGGGTTTAGGGGTGTATAACCATAATGTCTCCTTGAAATTCAGTCCCCAAATCTGTAACTGGATTTCTTTCTTTCTTTTTTCTTTTTTTTTTTTTGATATTGGGAATTGAACTCTGGGCCTTTACAATAAGATACATCCACTACCCTTCTTTGAGACAGGTCTTACTAAGTTGCCCAGGCAGGTCTCAAACTTGTGATCTTCCTGCCTCAGTCTCTCAGAGTGCTGAGGTTACAGGAATGCATCAACTAGGCCCAGCTTGGCTCCCTTTTACTTTCAAATGTCCCAGCATGGCTGAAGGCCACGTTCACATACCCTCCTTGTCGTGTGGCTCTCATCCTCACAGAGGAATTGGGCTCCCCAGTGGTACAGAAATCCAGCTCACCGCCTGCCCAGAGAATGAGCTCATCTGCATGAATTTTCCTGCAAGAATTCTAAACTCCTTCCTTCGGCTGCTGTCTGAGGGGAAGCTCAGTTTGCAGCTGGAATTGCTCCTGTGTGGATCTGGGTGGTAGGAATGCGGAGTGAAGAGGAACTAGGTAGGGATCGTCCTGGAGGGCCTGGGAATGGGGAAGCTGGAGGCGGGAACCGTGAAGCCCGAGAATGAGAAACACCACCTGCCATTGGCATTTCCTTGAAAGACTATTGCTAGGACTTTTGGTCCCCCCCCCATCTCTCCTGGCTAGCAGTTGCCATGACAACACAGTGTCTGAGAACTTCTAATTACATCTGTCTGCTTCTCCTAGAACCCTACTGGAGCCATGCATACGGAGACTTCATTTAGCCTAGAGTTTCTTCCTGCGTTTTAACCCCTTCTGCATCTTTGGGCTAGAGACTAATTGCCAGGATGCTAGAAACATGACAGCTGCTGTGCAGACACACTGCCCTGGAAGATTCCGAGGACTCTGTCCCCATTTTAAAGTGTAGACTCATGCTGCTGGGTGATGGTAGGCCTCCCGCCTTGGTTTTGTTCCCATCATACCTGATCTCCCAGTATCACCCTACCCTTTGTCATCCTGTCAGATGATCTCAGTTTTAACCTGCCCAGTCCCAGAGGAAGTAGCCCACTCAGGCACAGCTAAGGCCTTGCTCTTCCAGTGTATTCTTGACCACTTGCAAGGTCAGGTCAGTGGGTGAGCCAGAGGGGAGCCCCCAGAACATCCTAGGAATGGAGGAGGGCAAAGCTGGAGAAGCAGCTTCCTTTTCTGGTGTAAGGATACAAATCAGCCTGCCTCCCTCTACCTCCTAAGACAGTGTAGGGCCCAGGTTCCTCCAAAGAGTTCACACAAGACAGCTCACAGTTGCTTTTGCCCCTTTTGCCTCTTGCTTCTTTTTGTCTCTGCTGCTCCCATACGTAGGTCACCAAAGTGTCAGATTATTCTTTGGCTGTTAACTGTCTACTCTACCTTCTTTCTCTCCACCAAGTTCTCATTCTGACAGCATGGCTCAGCTAGATTATGCATTAATTGTGGCCCAAGGAGATGACTAAAAACCATTTCAAACATGCGTCCACACACATGCACACATGCACACATGCACATACGCATACCCCAGTGTCTTCTTGTGGGTCTAAGATAATCCCAAATGGATGAAATTCCAGGCCAGGTATTATGGTCTGTTGGAAAAGGTGAAGT
This sequence comes from Dasyprocta punctata, assembly GCA_004363535.1. Classification (NCBI taxonomy): domain Eukaryota; kingdom Metazoa; phylum Chordata; class Mammalia; order Rodentia; family Dasyproctidae; genus Dasyprocta; species Dasyprocta punctata. The sequence goes on along the minus strand of RJWM01002141.1, from coordinate 91,184 downwards.
CTTCAGGCTTTTTTCCCAGAAGGATGCATCCTGGGAGAGAACAGCCCCAGGGAAGAGTGGGCACAAGAGCTGTGCCTCTCTGCCCCATTCCAATCCTAGGAAGGTGTGGCTGCCTCTTGCCCTTTTGTGCTTTCAGCTGAAATTGATCAAGTGTCACAGGGTGCTACACTGGGAGCTGCAGAAGGAATCTAAAAACTAATGTTTGTCCTGCAGGAGCTTATAGATTAGCTAGAAAGATGGAATATGATAATCAGTTAAATAACTTCCCAAAATGGTCAAAACAAGTTCATACAAAGAGGAATCAAAGGTCAGGGAAGGAGGATTTCATACCGATCACAAAGAAAAGATCACTGGGGATGGAGTGGTAAAACCTGAGCTGACCCTTAAAGGACAGGAAAAATTTGAGCCAGCAAGACAATAAATCAGACTCTCCAGATGGTGACATTACTTTTTAAACTGGTCTTGTGGGACATTCTCTGCCCATTTGAAGGTTAAAGAAGCATCTAACAATACCTGGTAGTGCTGACATTTTCAAAGGGTAATGAGTTCTCATCTCAAAATATGGGAACCTCAGGAGCCCTCTACTCTTTTATTTTAGTCTGCTTGTGAGTTAAATCTGCCATGGCTAACCGCTCTGCTCACAAAAACATCCCCTAGCGCCGTGTAGCCAGAGACCCTCAGAAGTGAAGAGTTACTAAAGATGAGGCTAGGAATCTTGAGGCCATATAAATAATGAAGTCGCCCAGGAGAGAGGAAGAAAACTCTGTGCCATGTACTAACGACTTTTGTTAAATGTGCCCAAATAGATACTGATAGGTGACAGAGTTGGGCAACCATTTCTGTGCCAGGTTGCATGAGCTACCTTGGAGAGGAGTGACTTTGCTTTCGGAATAGAGGGAGCCATAGGCAAATGGCAGTTGTGGAAAGGAGCTGCAGATGTAGTGGGAGGACTACTCACGTTCCCTGCCACAGTGGATTCCCTCCCTAGTGGATATGTGGTGTCAGGAACCACCTGGAGACTGCCTGAACTCAGTACTTTGGGCAAAGTCAGTGGAGTGGAGAACTAAATGCCTGTATGCTATTTTGATTTCTGTTTGCCTCAATCAAATCAGGGCAATAAATTCTGTTGAGAATTGCAAAGAATGAATCCTAGTTGGTTCCGGGAGGAGAAAAGCGTGGAGGCAGAGTGTTGGCTTGCTTGGGATGGAGTGCTGGGAACTTCCAAAATACTGGTCCAGTTCTGGCAGGTGCCGTAGGGGACGCTTCTAATACTGGCTGTCTGGGGACTTTTGCACAGCTGCCCCAGAGCCTTCTCCTCTCTGTGAGTTAAGGGTACTGGGATTTAGGTGTGTGGGATTTTTTTTTTTTTTGAAACTTTTGATCAACCATTTTCCTTGAACTACATGTGGAAATAATTAGAGCATGAATGCTGAGTAAATGTGAGTCCTGGCAGTCTCAGACATACTTCAGTGACAGGTTCTTGGCAGGAATGAAGACTTGTGAATCTCCTGTGAATTTCCTTTACCCATCCCCCACCGCCCCCACCCCTTTCATGCAAGGCAAACTAGAATGAGTACCTTATTAGTAGCGCTCTAGGGCAGTTGAAGGTTCCAGCCAGTTCACCAAGAGTGAAATCAGGGCACTCGTTTGGGGTTCCATTACTGCTTCATTGGCTTCCTCTGTGCCATGATCCAGGAGGGAATGAAAAGGTATTGCTTATAAGAATTTTAATTCTACCAGCGAAGGTGCTGAAATACCACTCGTTGTCACCCACTCATCCATCCCCTGGAGAGCACTCCAGCCTAACCGGTCCTCCTCCCAGTTTTCTGAATGCTCCTTCTCTACTTCTTCACTTCCGTGCCTTCAGGACCCTCAGATGGTTGTGCAGGGTCTGAAACCCAACCTGTGCTCTGCTTGCCAAGCCCCATGCCCTGCCCCCGTGGCGCATTTGCTCAAAGGAGCAAATCCCTTTTCTGACTTGTACAAAGGCCCCTGTGGGCTGGGCAGCCTGTACTGCTCCCCTTTCCCTCCCTCTCCCCAGCCGCCCTCAGCCTTCCGCCCCACCCTTTCCCCTGAGCTCGCTGGTTGCTGCTCTGCCCCATCTCTCACTCCTACGCAAATGACATCCAGATGTGCGTCTCGCAGCTCTCTCAGTGGGCTTAGTGTCCCCTTAGAATCGCATCCATAGCTGACTCAGACAGCCTGCCCCACCCTCATTTGGCCTCTTCCCAGGGCTCCTTCTCTCACAGAGAGTCCTCCAGCCCTCCAGGTCCTGACAGCCACAGATCTTGGCAGGTCCCCACATTTTCCCCTTCCTCTCTGTCGGTCTAGTGTGTTGCCAGGCCTCGTTATTCTTGAGAAATGTCTCCTGGATTTCTCTCTTCTGTATCTATGCCACTACTACCTTCTGTGAGTTCTTGGCTGGTTTCCTTGTGCTCCCAATTCTCCTCGCTCATTTCCTACTGTGTACCACTGTCTCCTTAAAACATTCCTGCTCAGGGTTCAGAACACTCCCACAGGATTTCCATCCAGATCCTCCCATCCTTGGCTTGGCCAAGTCCCATTTCTCCTGGTTTGGCTTGGTGACTTCAGGACCGCCTTGGCCTGTGTGTCGGTTTCCTCACCCAGCAGGGTAGACCTCCTGTGAAGAAAGAGGCCACGTCCTCTGCTCATTTTGGGTTTGTGCTGTGGCACTAACACTACATCTGCCTTTATTCTTGTTTGGTATGTAAGCATTCATCAGATGTGCGTTTTAATGATTTGCATTGGCCATACTGATAAGGAGGGGAAAACTAGCTATATACCCTTCATGGGCCTTAGACTGGTGATTAAGGAGCAGAAAATGAATGCTGAGCTCAGACCTAACAGATAATTCAGGGCAGATGTGTGTTCGACATTAGAAGGTTTCATCCAGGCCTCCTGAGGAAACTGAAGAGCGAAATTGTGAAATTATAGAGGCCTTACAAAATCACCATTTAGGGAAAACTGACAGGATTTGGGGACCTCCCAGGAGTCACAGGGAGGATTATAGGCAAATACAGCGTGCTTCATAGGGGAGCCCGAGGAGTCCCTGTGCTGTGGAGACTCGGACTTCTCACCATGGGCCCGGACCTGAGGCCCCAGACAGAAACGCCTTCTTCAGGGCTGGAGTCCCATCCACCTGGGTTAGTCCCAGCACAGCTCTGCAAGCTGCAGGCTCCTAAGGCAAACAGGAGCCAATCGTCTGGCCTCACAGATCTTGCGAGATTGTTTTCAGTTCCATATGAAAGGGCCCGGGGTGTTTCTGACTCTGTTAAGTGCTGGCTGAAGATGACCTGCTTTGGCTCTGGCTGGCCTCAGCTGTGACTTGCTGTTCCATAGCAACAGAGCTCCCGGCTTACTTAGCTGTGTCTAGGCCTCGAGGAAGACGGAAACACACGGCCAGCAGAGGCCTCCCAGAGCCAGAGTGGCTGGAAATGGCTGTGAGGGACAGAGCCAACTTGGATTCTTCAGACTGAAAGGGCAAACACTTAGAAAAGGTGGCCAGATCTGTAAAATAATAATCAAAGTTTAGTTAAGCAACATTGTCCCATCTGAAATTAGAACATGGTCATTTCTAGTACACACCGCACTATCACACAATGAGGAGAAAGTGCCAGGGACCTGTTACAGCCTATAGGCCATGATAGAGCTGAATGTGAGAGTTAGTACAGAGGAGAATTAAATAATTCTTGATTGACAGGTATGTACTAGATTTTTTTTTCCCCCGAAAGCCGATTCTCTTGGAGTGATGCCCCCTTTATTTGGATGCCATAGAACCTATGCTATCTTCCCAGGAACATCCTGAGTGCCACTGTCACCAGCCACTGACGCTGAACTGAATGGGCCCCAAATGACATTTAAAAGTCATTTTTATTTATTTTTAAACAGCCTGACTGAAATATCAATGACACCTAAATTATTATATACTCCAGTTGTACAGTTTGAAGTTGTGATTTGTGTACATGGTGAAACCATCACTACAATCTAACACATTCTTTACCTCTGCATAGCTACCATTGTGTGAGTTACGACTTAAGATCTATTCTCTGAGCAAATTAGAGGTATCCATAGCAGTATAGTTAGCAATTCTCTTACCAAATTAAACAGTATAGTTAACAATGCTATAGATCTTTAGAAATTTCTCATTTGGACATAACTGAAACTTTGTATACCCTAATGATATTTAATATAAAAATAGTTTATTAGGCATTTTCTCAGGCTGGACACTGATGAGTCTGTGGGAAGCCAACGGGAACAGGGTGGTGATAGTCTACTTGATAAGGTGTGTATGCAGAAAATCTTAAATAGGGCTCTGACTAAACAGACTGAAGGCCCCAAAACCGTAATTGGAAATGCCGTGTGTATGAAGAAAATAATAGGGCAAATGGAGGTTTGGATTTCCGTGAAGCTAATTAATCATCAGTTTCAGTCCCTTTACTTGTAAGGCCAATTTCAGGGCCCTGGGGCTGCTTCTGCATTCATCATGTGTTTTCTTTTTCCTACAGAGGGGGCCCTAAGTTGATGAAACTTCAAGCCTCACAAAACCTGGGTCTGGCACTGGTACACGGACCTTGAGATGAGGGCTTGGTTGTGAACACATACAGGGGAGGGGCACTTCATCCTAGCAACACCAACATGTTCTTTTTCAAAGCAAATAATCAGAGATTGAGCAAGGTCACGTAGGGCTCCGGCTGGATTTCAAGGGCCTGAAGCGGGTCTGCTCTTTCTCCTTGGCTTTCAAGGGCTGTGCTACAGAATTCCATTCCAGAATAGTGAGCATTCCATCCTGGAGACCCCCTCCACACATGCGCCATTTCTCTGGATTCTTTTGTCCCTAGCTCCATGACACTCTGTATATTTGAAGTTCCTCATCACCCGTGAAGTTTCCATGACTAATTCCGGCAAAGCGAAGGGAGCCTTTCTCACATCATCAAAGCTGCTCCGTCGCATAATAGAGGCAAGTGGTGCCAAAATTCCACCTTGACATAAGCGGGGCTGTTTCTTCAAGGGGGAAAAAAAAGGTTGGGAAGGAGGAAAAGAATGAAGGGACAGAGCTGACCCAGTTCACCTTAGTGAAATGATATTATGCTAAGCTGACAGTTTTATGGCTTCACTTATAAGCTTCCTCCCCTGCCAAAGCACTCTGTTCTTTCAGAAATTCTTTTATTTCAGAAGGCTTTTTTTTTTTTTTAAGACATTCGAAGTATATTTTATGCTTAGGCTTCATGCTCTTCACCCTAGAGATTCGGACACACCGTCACTTCTACCGGTGGTTTTGCAAATAACTTGCTTTTCTGTTTGCTTGCAAAGGGTCTCTTTTGCTTGCAAAAAAATAATTTCCATTGTGTAAGGCCTTGGACTCCAGACAACACCTTTCCTGGCCTTGATTTGTAAACAGGCACAGTTCAGAGGAAAAGACTGAAATTAAAGTCTGAAGACCCAGCTCTTTGACCATCAGATCTTGGAATAGTCATATATAGCTGTGAGTCTTGCTTCCTTTTCCTCATAGAATCTTCTGTTTTTTTTTTTTAATTTTAAACAAAAGGAAAATAAATCAAAACATAACAATTTCACATCAACCAACAAAACAGCGACAATCATCACCATATTGGATATTCCCGAAAATTATTTAAGGTAGAAATACAGACATGAAGCATTATCTAACAAATTATTAACACAATTGTTTTCAAATGAACATTTCACATTAAAAGTAAAATCTGAAGATGACCCTGAGAAAATTACATTTCATTCAAAAAATTCTTTTTTCTCTGTTACAACTAATTTTTTATATCATAGATTTTGTTTCAGATGACATGATACTCTACCTAGAAGATCCCAAAAACTCCACCAAGAGACCCCCAGGTTCAATAGGCAGACCTAGCAACGCAGCTGGCCACAAAATCAACACTCAAAAATCAACAGCATTCCCATACATGAACAACAATCCCACTGAGAGAGAAACCAGGGAAACAACACCCCCTACAATAGCAGTTTCCCTCTTAAGACTACTTTCATTGTGTCCCACAAGTTCTGGTATGTTGTATTGTACTTGTCATTCAACTGTAGAAACTATCTAATTTCTTCTTTAATTTCATCTATGACCCAGTGATTGTTCAGAAGTGTGTTATTTAATTTCCATGTGTTAATGAAGTTCTTGTGGTTTCCTTTGACATGGATTTCCAATTTCATTGCACTATGGTCTGATAGTATGCATAGGATAATTTCAATTCCTTTACATTTACTCAAGCATGTTCTATGAACCAATATATGGTCTATTTTGGAGAATGTCCCATGTACAGCTGAAAAGAATGTGTATTCTGCTGTTGTAGGGTGGAAGAGTCTATAAACATCTACTAAGTCCGTTTACTCAAAGGTTTGATTTAATTCTAATATTTTATTGTTGATTTTTTGTCTAGTTGACCTGTCTTTGTGACAGCAGGGTATTAAGTTCTCCCAATACAATTGTATTAAGGCTTATTTGATTTTTCATGTCTATTAATAATTGTTTTATATAACTGGGTACACTAGTATTTGTTGCATATGTATTTATGATTGTTGTCTCTTCCTTTTGGATTGTTCCCTTTACCAATATATAGTGACCTTTTTTGTCTCTCTTAATCAGTCTTGGCTTAAAATTAACTTTATCTGCAAATAGAATAGCTACCCTTGCTTTTTTCTGGACTCCTGTTGCACGGAGTATTGTTTTCCATCCTTTAACTTTTAGTCTGTGGGTATCTTTTTGAGTTAAATGTGTTTCTTGTACACAGCATATTATTGGATCTTGCTTCTTGATCCCTTCTGCCAGTCTATGTCTTTTGACTGGTGAATTAAGACCATTAACACTGATGGTTAAAACTGATACGTATTGACTTATCCTTATCATGTTGTTTTCTATTTTCCTGGGGGATTCCTTCTATTGGGGTTCGTGGAGCTGTACTACTTATCATCCCTTTCTAAAATGTCCTTCAAAACATTATGGAATGCTGGTTTAGTGGTTGTGAATTTCCTCAACTGTTCCTTATCTTGGAAGTGTTTTGTTTCTCCCTCTATTTTGAAAGATAGCTTTGCGGGATACATCGATCTGGGTTGAAAGTTGTTTTCTTTTAGAACTTGGAGTACTTCACTCCAAGCTCTCCTTGACTTGAGAGTTTGTGCTGAGAAGTCCACTGTAAATCTGATGGGCTCTCCTTTATAGGTGATTTGTTTCTTTTCCGTAACAGCTTTTAAAATTTTATTCTTGTGTTGAATTTCTGGAATCTTGACTATGATATGCCTGGAAGTACATTTTTTTTTTTATCATTACTAATTGGAGTTCTATATGCCTCACTTATTTGTATGTCAAATTCTTCTTCTCTACTCCTCATAGAATCTTAAATCAAAGCTGTTAGCGGTAACCCCCGCCTGCCCCATGTTAAAAGGCTTAGCATCAAAAACGAAAGTAAAAATTATATATTCATCAAAATTGCCGAACAGGTATAAAGTATCATTATTACCATGTGGTTGATGGTGCCTCAGAGAGAGTTTTTTCCTGGTAAAAGTTTGAAATGTTCCTGGTCAGTCTTGGACAAAGCAAGGGGAATTCACAGTGTGGAAATGAACCCTTTGACCAAATGCCCAGAGCCAATTTGCAGTACACATCATGAAACAACATAGCAGAGAGTCAGCTGGAGCACAGCCCTCGCCTCTGCCACCCTCTCCCTCAGCTCCTTCCCCTGACCCAAGTCTCCACCTACCAGAGCCATGGGGGCCCTGAGATCAGCTATTGAGACCCACCTTGGTCACCACCCACCCACTGTCCCACTTCATCCTCCCTCTTCCTCATCCTGACCCTCTCACTGTCCTGGGCACGATCAAGCCACATTCACCCCTTCCCAAGGTGCACTTCTCTCCCCCTTGGAAGCGGTCAGGCAGATAAGTAAGACTGTCTGCCACTAAGGAATTGTCCAGGAGTCTTGGGGCTGCATCTAACATTGTTGCTTTCAGACAAGGTGGGGCTTGGAGAATTGTTTTTTTCCATGGCACAAACGCTACCTTTCTGGAGAAAGTCCATTGTTGTTTTTAACATCTGCATTAAAGCATGCCTGTGAATGAGAGGTGGGGAGGACATTCCTTCCCAGCCCTGCAGATTCCCTTGCCTGTACTCCAGGGTGTTCGCCCTGTTCTCCCAGCCCCTGCATCTCCACTCTTCACTGGAAGGCAGAGCAGAGCAGAGCCTGCACGTCTGCATTGCGGCTCCGGGCTGTGTGAGACAGAGAGAGATTGCCACCTATTGACAGACGTGTCACCTGCAAAGAAGAATGGTCGTTCCCTGAGGGCTCCCCATTGCCTGTGCTCTGCAGACCCACCATGGGTGCTCCTGAACTCTTCACTTTTTCTATTCCATCAATCCTGTTGCTCCCAGTATTTCTTTTCCATTTAAGGGAGGACAGGGAAGAATGAGGACACAGCAGCCCCAGAGGCCAATGACAGCGTCTCCATGCAAGGACTGGAAATAAGTTGTCTGCTGCGGTAACAGCCACATTCTGCTGTGTGGTGGGCACTGTGCCGCATACCTACCCCTCGCTTAATCATGACAGCAGTGCCCTGAGGATCAGCGTTCCCACTCTGTACGTGAGGAGACCAAGGTTTAGAGAGAGCACAGTATCTTGTCCTTGCCCATGGAAAATATGGAACAACGTGGGTAATTCAAATCTAAATCCCTGAGGCACTTTTTCCTTCCACTTGTTAATTTGCAATCCCCATTGTTATTTTCCTTAGTCTTAATCTGGATAAGAGAGTAAAAAAGAACCCATTTTTCTTTTGGTTGAGTAGAATTCTGTCTCTTTCTAGGTTATTTAACCACTAAAGCTCAGTTCCCTCATCTGTGAAATGAGGATGGTAATGATGTCTAATCTATGGTGTTATTGTCAAGATTATGTAATAAATCATTTAGCAGCATGCCAGGTATTTATAAATGGGAACTTAGATCTGAAAATCTGGGTTGGACCCGGAGCTCCTATCATTTTTAGCTTTGGGATCTTGATTTGCTCCTCCATAAAATAGGGCGAACAGTAATATACATATTGTCTGAACGGTAAGATGAAATCAGGTATATGAAACACTTCATAAATTTTAATAGTACTATTAAATTTTGTTCTCATTTAAGTAAAAGGTGTATTTCCCCAAATGGATGTTGGGGAACAATTTCTGAACACTCTCTTGGGTTGAATTCAATTATTAAGGAAATGCTTTTATGTTTAATGCTCACTTAAAACAACATAAGTGAAAATGGAGCTCTGTACCTGCCCCCAGCCGTTTTTCAGGCGGCACTATAAAATATTTCCATTAATCCTGGGTAGCCTGCTTTATGGTTTGTGGTACTTCCCAATATATCATATCATTTTATCTTCATTGGGTAAGGTTGGTAATTCCTCCTCTTTAACAGACAAGGAAATGTGAGTCTCAGTGAATTAAAGTGACTAGTTAGGGACACACAGCTAGGGGAAGTTTGTGGGTGTCTGCCGGGGCACTGGGTGCTAGTGTGTGCTTGAGTGCCGGATTTTGCATGCATTTGTGTCTGTAGCTCATGAGACACAGCCACGATGTCTAATGGAGGAGAGAGGACAAGATTATCCTGAGTTTTTTTTTTTTTTTTAAGTGATCAGCGGTAGCATTTTTCTCTTCCTTTTTAGTGTTGCTTTACATAGCTCCCACAAGAGGGCTCTGCTTGCAGAATTTGCCTGATTATAGCTGCACTCCCTGTTTAGAAAACAACAGCTCTCCAGAGCCCCCAGCCTTCTGGGAATTATTTCCTCTTTTCTTCCCTGCCTGCCAGCTTCATTGAATTCTCCTTAGCAACATGCACAAAAGAATTGGTCTAGTAACAACATGTGAACCAATGAAATGAGAGCATGCAAATAACTTCTAGACCAATGGGAGCCCTGCTTGACACAAACTGGTCTATGGGAGGAAAGAATAACTTGGAGTTTGCCATGTAGCCTACAGATGGCAGCAGACCAGCTGTTTTTGGGCACAGGTCTTCAGCTCTCAAGCCTGTACTTTTTTTCATTATTTGTTTTTTAGACCTGTTCTGGGATATGAAGCATTTACTGGCTATAAGAACTTTTGCTCTTGCAGCCCTGTGAGTGTGAGTTCTCTGCAGGGCATGATGAATATGGCTGGGAGCACAGACTTTTGTTTTTGCCACAGTCAGTCACATGACCCCAGCCTGGCCCTTGCCATGTTGTTGGTGTTTCACAGCCACTACCAGCCCAGTGGGTATAGATTCAGAAGCTTTTGATGATTCTGCTTTCCCAGCTTCTTGGGGAGAGGGGCTGGAGAAATTGCATTCTCTTCATTTGACCTCATTACTGCTGGACTGAGTGGTAAATGAAATGGGTTGTTTTTCTGTCTCCAATGACGGGGCGCAAAGGGCTGTCACCAACACATTAGTGCACATGTTGCCCGTGTTTTTAGATGGCATAGACCAAGACCATTGCCTGCCTTGTCAGTTCTGCTGCCCATGTCTGAACAGGAATCCCAACCAGAAAGTGGCTTGAAGGTTTTCCAACCTTCAGGTGGTTTTACTCTCTTTGGGGTAGTTTGGCCCTCCCAATCTTAAAACCAGAGTAGACCTGGACAGGAGTTGAATACCAACTGATAGCAGATGCATGTTTCCATGGGTTAGCATCCTTCTCTTGCCCTTTTTGATGATACTATGTTTTATGCCACTCAGTAAGGTTTTGATCCTTGAAATGTTTGTATTTCTCTCCAGTGTTTCCATTTCTACTTGGTTTGGTGTTCTCAACCTTTCAGAATCACGTAAGGCTTCAGAAAAAAATCACATTTTCAGAGAGGATCATTTGATTCATGCCTTCTCCCTCCAGCTTCCTGGGGCTCATGTTGGCACCCATCTATATCTATCTATCTGTCTATCTATCTATCTATCTATCTATCTATCTATATAGATATATTTGTTTTTTCCTAAATGTCTGCTTCCTGATGGTCTTCAAACTTCTTTCAGACCAGGACTTTCCTTTGTGTACCCAGTCTGTTTGTAGTTTTGGCATAGAGTAGGTACGCTCAATAAACTTTTAAAAAGGGAGGAAGAAAAGAACTCTTGCTTTTGGAAAATCAGTCTTAGGGAGTCAGGTGCCTCTGGCCCAGAGTAGTGCCTGGGATTATGGTGCTGGCAGATGGGGGCAACTTTGGGCAGATCAAAGCCCTTCAATCCCGTGAGCTGCGATTCCAGACTAAAAGTCTACGCCTGAAAATAATCACCACTATTGGCTCATCCCATGATGGGCTCACCTCAATAACAAGGTTTCCTTTGTGATTTGTGTTTTAGGAAGAAATAAGAAGCAAATCTAAGGTTTGTGCCAATGTGTTCTGCGGAGCTGGCCGGGAGTGTGCAGTCACCGAGAAAGGAGAGCCCACCTGCCTCTGCATCGAGGTAGGTCCTGACGTCAGGGACCAGCAGGCAGCGCCACAGCCAGTCCAAGGACGCGGCTCGTGCTTGCATCATCTTTATGAAAGTGCTCTTTGTCTCTGTGAAAGATGGAGAATTTTTTTCCCTGGGGTTAAAAATCAAATCCCTGATTTTTGATGCAGGAATACTTTTTCTTTTATAAAAATTTAGCTATATGAGATTTTTTAAATTAAAGAACCAATTCCTGTGTATGGCACAGACATTCATACAGACATAAAATTAACAGTCTTTCCTTGTATCTTTCTAAATCCCTTTGGTCTGCGGTAACTGGTGTTGACAGCTTGGTATATATTGCTCCAAGTTATTTTTTCTCTACGCTAATATAAACATAATCCCCATTTTATATATAATATATAATTATCCCTATTTTATATAAAAATGACACTATAGACCAACATGGTCCTTGAAAGCACCGGTCTTTCTACAAATAAATACACCCAACTTAGCCCCCAAATTCAAGACCCTGATACCCCCCTCCCAAAAGGAAAGTCTCCCACCTCAGAAACCTAAACCCTAATATTATCTGGGGTCTGTTTGCCCCAGAAGGTCCTCACGAGGAGCACCCTGGTCACAGGGTGGTGGCAGGAACTCGGCCTTAGGATTGGCCTGGGAGCCTGATGTCTGTTCTCAGGGAAGCCGTGGACAGTTGCATGATTTTGGGGAAACTGATTCCCGTGAAATGCCATGAAGAAACAGCTCGTGTTTGGTTTTACTCAGTATGCAGCACAGAGTAGGAATTCCACAGTAAATAATGGTTAAGTGAATAAAGGAAGTTTATCTTTCTGAGCTTTAGTGTCTTAATCTATATATTGGAGGGAATGGGTTACCTTCCAGGGTCAGCGTTTTGTTTCTTCATTTTTTTTTTAATTTAAGAGAAAAAAGACACAGAAAAGAAAGACAAAAAGCAAAAGAGAAAAACAAATGACAACAACAAACCCAAGACAGAAACATTATAGGTTTACAAAACAAAATGATAGGAATTTGACAATGGTTGCAATACTGCATATCGTTACCTTCAAAGGTGTTGTTTAGATTAACAGATATAGATGTGTAAAATTGATTAATCATATGAGTATTAACTGTTCTTCTTAAAAAACTAATACATTTAGTAGTATAGTCATTTTAGCGATCCTACATACACATATATACAAATTTATGTCTTTTTCCTTTTCCCTTCTTTCCTCCTTTGCCCTTTCCCAATTACTTTTGCTTTTTGAGCAGTTTCTTACCCTTATACATTTTGTTTCTTTTTATCACATGTACTCTTTCTTTTCTCTTTTTCTTTCTTTTTTCTTTCATTAACTTGTTTGTTTGTTTTGGTCCCTTTATTAGATGGGAGATAAACTTGCTTTCCCCTTCTCTCTTCTTTCTTTCAAAAGCCACAAAAATCTAAAAAAAAAAAAAAAAAACCCTGAACTTGCCTGTGATCGTGGCCTTCTTGACAGCCAAAGCCCAGCTTAGCTGCCAGATGAACTTTATTCCATATTCCTGGCTGTAACTGTTCTCTGTAGTTCTTCACCCTACCCAGCCTCACAACAGTGGTTGTGAAATTGGAAGGAAAATGAAATGGCTCCCAAATACTAAACAAAACAAGAGATTTGTATAATTAGACCCCAGAAGAATTTAGAGGATGAGTGAGTTGAGTGTATGTGTTTGCGTGTATGCGCCTGCCTGTTAGTGTTTACATTCTTAGCTCTCAGTTCTGACTATTGTGTGTCACAGAATCTCTGAATTTCACGTAAAGACAGTGGCTTTTTCCAAAATGGTGATTCAGATTGCTCACTTCCTAGTAAAATGCCCTTTTTGGTAATTCCATAGGTCGAAGGGGTTGTCTTAACCCATTTATGTGGCCATAACAAAATACCTAATTAATAAATAATAGAAATTTAATTCTAGGTCCTGGAAGTCCAAGATCGATGTATAAGTAGTGTGTGAGGGCCCCATTCTCCACATCCAGTGTGGCACCGTCAGTATGCACACTTGTATGGAAAAAGGCAGAAAAGGACAAGGGGGCTAAACAGGGTGTGAAATCTCTGACAAAGGCCCTTAATCCCATTCACACACAAGGAGCTCTCTTGACCCACTCAACTCCTAAAAATCACCTCTGAATATCATTGCACCTGGGACTCAGTTTCAAAGTGAATTTTGGTAGAGATACATTTACTTAAGCCATCACAGGGTATCTGTTCTTCACTGAATGGAGTATGTGTGCGCGTGCATGCGTGCGTGCGTGTGTGTGTGCGTGAGTGCGTGTGTGTTAGTTCATACCCATGCCTTCACAAACATCCTCCCATGGGTCTGTTTCAGCAATGCAAACCTCACAAGAGGCCTGTGTGTGGCAGTAACGGCAAGACCTACCTCAACCACTGTGAGTTGCATCGAGATGCCTGCCTTACCGGATCCAAAATTCAGGTTGATTATGATGGGCACTGCAAAGGTAAGGCATGGCGCCGGCACTCCAGGCACAGCATGTGACACGTGACTTCTCCACCATATTGAATCTCAGAATCTCAGGAGCTCTCTACCCAATTTGGGAAGCCGAGGCAGGAAAGTTGCAAGTTTGAGCCCAGCTTGGGCAACTTAGCAACTTAAGAGACCTTGTTTTAAAATAAAAATGAGAAAAAGGACTGGGGATATAGTTCAGTGCAAAGGTACTAGGTTCAATCCCCAGTATCTGGGAGAAAGAAAAGAAAAGAAAAGAAAAATTAGAAATAATAAAAATATTGAAGGAAGGGAAAGAGAAAAGATTGAAGACAAAGTGGTAGAAACCTACACACAGGCCCCTTTGCTGGGGGCAGTTTTTATCCTAGAAATATGCAGCTATTTTCTGTTTCTTCACTTTGCATTATACATTTGCTTTTTCTGTCTTGGCAGAGAAGAAATCCGTGAGTCCATCCGCCAGTCCAGGTGAGTGCTGGCTTTCCAGCTGTGTACATGCATCTTGGGGAGGAAGTTTTTTTGTGTGATGGAAATCCCTGTTGAGTTCACAAGATCTTCTACGTGTGTCAGAACTTGTGACCCAAAACCCACCACTCCTTGACACAGCTCAGAAAAACTGCAGGACTGCATTTTTGGGGTACTTGCAACTAAAGCAGTGGATGGGGGTGGACTGTTAGCTGTTCTCCACTTCTGCTGAGCGGTGGCTACACTGCAAGGACAGGAAAGCAGAGTCCTCCCTTCAGTGTCCTGTGTGCCATGTGTCACCAGACCGGCAGAACCAGGAGGCCCAGGGAAGGGGCCTCTGAAGAGGGGCAGTCCGATGCACGAATTACGGTTCTGTGGTTTTGTTAACACAAAGCCTCATTGTGATTTGTAGATCCAGACCCCTCTGCCAAGCACCTTCCTACCATCCTCACAGCATCCTGGGGAGGTAGACCTCTCTGTCATTACCTTACAGATGAGGAAATGGGGGCTTTATCACCTCACACAGCTAGGAAGGGCAGAGTGAAAAACAGTGTCCATGTGTCCATTCCCCACCCTGCGCCCTGCCCCCATTCCAACGTACGTTGTCTTCTGGGATTTCCCGCTGCGGACACTTTCTCTGCTCTGCTCCCATCCACCAACTCAGTCCCACCTGTGGCTTCCACGTGGCTTACAGCGCTGCCTGGAGCAGGCTGTGACATGGCCCTTTCTCGGCCTTGTTTCTGTTGTGTATAATAGAGGACGGTGCAAGTCACGTAAAATTTTAAATGGGAGAAGGTTTTGATAGGCGTAGTTGGTGGAAGGGAGAAAAATCAGAAATGCAGTCACATTAAGAATTACAGTGCTGTCATTTATTCGTGTGCTATCTCAGCTCACGTTGGAGCCAAGAGAGCTGCTTTGGTGATTGATTTACCCGACCCCCCCCACCACCACCAGCTTCCTAAAGTTAATGAAAATGTTCTGTACTTTCCTGCCCTATTTTTTACTGATTTAAGCAACAGCATCTCTGTTTTAGCATTCTCAATCTTTGTAAATGTCTTAGAGGCATGAGTTTGACTCTGGGGTTGACTCCAGGTGTGGTCATCCTGTACCTGGGGTGCAGGGAAGGCTGAATCTGATGACTCAGGCAGTGCTTGGACCCTGAGCTTCATGGATAGTGGCACTGGTTGACACTGGGGTCACTGACACCCAGCTGACATGCCTCCCTTTCGCTGCAGTCGTTTGCTATCAGGCCAACCGTGATGAGCTCCGGCGCCGCATCATCCAGTGGTTGGAAGCTGAGATCATTCCAGACGGCTGGTTCTCTAAAGGCAGCAACTACAGTGAAATTCTAGACAAGTACTTTAAGGTAATTAGAGTCATGGTTAAGACTGTTCAGTCCCAGAGAGAGGAAAACTTCCTCCTCCCATTGCCTGACCATGAGGCCACATAGGCCTGCTTAGAGTCCCTGCATGGCTCCTCATCGTAAATCATTCCCCGAAGCTGTGAGAGTTGCCTTGTGACACACTTGGTCAGTGGGAGGACAGCAGTCAGCCCTGGAATCCAACCCACAAAGGCTGCTCCAATTGGGCTGTAAAGCCAGAGACGTCTCAGAGAGGTTGTCATGCTCCGGCCCTTACCTCAGGTGCTGCCTTACAGAGCTGACTGCTGCTACAGAGGACCTTCTGAGCCCACCTAGTCCCAAACCTCTGCAGCCTCTTTCCCCTCCACATTTCTCTAAGTTACCATCCTGATCATCCACCGCCTGCAGAGCTGCTTCCTCAGCAAGAGCCCACGGGCTAGCATTGTAAGGGCTCAGAGATTTTTCGTGAGCCTCCACAGTGGAGGAGACAGAGTTGCAGTGAAAGCCAGGAGAGATGCTGCTTTCAAACAGGACAGTGAGCGGGGAAGTGCTGTAAGATCTTTCTGAAAGCTTGAGAGTTGTAGAAGAAGCAGATGAGGGCACTCTTGGGTGAGTGACGAGACGTATGCACATACGTGGAAACATCACACTCAGATAAGCCTGTCACACTCAGGAGTGCTGACACATGAACAGTCACACGCGCTACAGGCTAGAGACAGTGCCACACAGAGACACAGGCTGCACACACGCGTTCAGGCACCCGCGTTCCCATCGGTCCCCCATCATTTTCAGACACGCAGCTCTGGACCCGGGCTTTGGATGGTCATCCCAAGGTTGTGCTCCCCTGCGCCCGCTCCCGGGTCCTGCTGTCCCAGACCCCTGAGGGACTTCTTGGCAACCCCGAGGCCATTCTGCATTCGCAACACCAGTCTTTCTGGTCTGTGGATTCTTCTTTCTAACTGGTGTTGTGGATCCCACAGAGGAATCCTGGGTTGGGATAAAATGGTATTTGATTATCGAAGATTTCTCTTGTGCTGTTGTTTTTAGATAAAATTGAGAGAACCTGTGCCAGAGCTGCAGTCTCTCTGGATTCCACATTTTTGAGAGTATGACGGAAAGAGCACGGGTCTTCTCACTGTGTCCTGTCTCAGTCACTCCCGCAGGACAGCTCTTGTCTTCGGGCGGTTCCTCCTCTACAGAGAAAGACAGCACTTCACTGGGCAGGAGCTGGACAGGAGCAAAAAATAATTTAAAGCCATTTTTCCAAAGCCAAGTGTGTGGCTGAGGATTTAACTCAGTGGCATAAGCAATTGCCTGATAAGTGTGAGGTTGTGAGTTCGATCCCTCATACCGAAAAAACAAACAAAAAACAAAGCCATGTGTGTGGTACCCGCAGGCCCTGTAGTGAGCAGAGACTTGTGCCTGTAATTAGAGCATGGAGCTGTGGAGCCACTTGGGACCTCGTGTCCTTTTGTAGCAGTCCTTTGGTGGCACCTGGCCTCGGCCTCGGGCATGTCTGACACCTGCTGTTGGACTTGATTCCCAGGCACCCAGGCCACATGCCCCTCGACACCTCCCAACGGTAATGCTAAGAGGCTCCCAGTTGCAGACCACACAGCCCTTGAAAAAGCTGCTCTTGATGGCGTTCTCCCAACTCAAAAAGCCTGGGCACAACTGACACAGACGTCTTCTTCCCTGACCTTGTGGCAGTGTCTTCAGGAGTTTCCCCTGACTGATAGCCACCAGGGCCTGCGCACTGCTGTCTTCTCAGGGCAGCTGCCTCCCAGTTAATCCTTTGGTGAGCGAGCTGAGCTCCCCAGGAGACTCTTCCTGAGCTACCAACTACCTAGTGACTTGTCCTCCAACCAAGCTGACATTCCTTACATCAAAACAGTGGAAAAGCTAATCTAATTAGAGTGTGGATGTGGCCAAAATCTGCCTTTCACGTCAGCCAGTGATGCAGGCACTATTTCTTAGATGAAGCATAACACAATGAAGAAGAAAAGACCCTGGTAGGAAGAGCCTTTCATGCCACACCAGGTGGCAGACTCCTGGAGACCAGGCTGACACTGGAGCCAGCCTTCTATCCCCCTTATGCTAGTGTCACCTCCTGCGTTGTCCCAGCTACTGTGTGTGAGTGCCAGGTTCAGCCCATCTCTGAACGGTCTCCAGACTTACAACACCGAGTACCAACCATCCACGTTTCTGCCTTTCCCCAACCCTGCAGTTACACAGAAGGAAAGCGCTGTCTCAGATAGAGAGGCGGGGAGGAGAGGAATGCAGAAGCGCTGTGTCTTTGTGACCGGCTGACTGTAAGAGGTTGAGTGAATGAGGTTGGGTCACCACCCAAGATCAAGACCTTGCAGGCATTTCCTGCTGTTTCTGAGGCAGAAACCAGGCTCCTGGGCTTGTGTGGGTTCCACACCGAGTTCTGTCCTAGATAGCCCCAACTTGGCCTTCCTAAGAGAAGACTACAAGCAGGCCAGGATGTCCTCTCAGCTTCCAGCCTTCAGGGCTGGGAGTTTGGCTCAGTGGCTTAAGCGCCTGTCTGGCAGGCGTGAGGTTGTGAGTTCAATCCCCCGTGCTGAAAAAAAAAAAAAAAAATTGATACCTAGCTTCCAACCTTCATTTGGGCCCACTGATGTCAGAAGTGTGCACACAAGCACGGCCTTTGAGAGCCACCTGGCTGGCTGTGGTTGCTAAGTTCAGGGTGCCCACGTGGGCCCTCCACAGTGGGTCTGCAGCTGGCACAGGACTAAGCCCCTGCTTGCACTGTTAAGAGGCCCCGGTGATGTTGGGGTCTCTGAGGGTTGTTTTTGTTGATCCCAGCATGCAACATTTGGAATCAAGTAAATCCTTTCCTCCTAACAATGCCTGCTAGCCAAGCTGATTGATTTACTCTCCCTTAATTAACCAAGACCTCACAAGGTGACCTGTAGGGAAATTTCCTCAGGGCAGATGTACAGTGCGTAAGGAGTATATGAGACTTGTTCCTGGGAATTAGGACAAGAATAATAAACAGGTACTAGCCAAGGGCCTAGTAGCTGTTTTATATATATCTGTGTGGCGTGGAAAGTTTTGCAACCTTACAATGGGGCTTGTGTACACATGACAGTCACGAGAGTCTGCAGGTTCATTTTTCCCTTCTACCTGGAAACCCAGCGCATATGTGTCTCCCCAAATCCCTTGCACCATCTGGAGAGTCGTCTTAAACGTAGCAGTGGGGTGCTGATCATTTCCCAGGCAGCCTAGGGAAAGAATTTGGGAGTGAGAGGAAAATACTAATGGAACTAGTTAGGAAAGCAACGGTATCCAACTTGAAATTTGCCTAGAGTCTTGAAAGTGACACCCCTGCTTCCTGCAACTAGAGCTTCAGCGTCAGGAATGGTCCCAGGTGGCTGAGGTCTCTTTGTAGGATCTTGCCGTGGAGGGCACAATGCCTGAGCTCCTCACACTCTTCCCTTATGTCCAAGGGGTGTTGGATGGGTCATCAGGGCAGCCTGCATGGAGAAGTCTGAGGACCTGTGCACACATCTACGGGGGGACCACGGCGCAGGGCCGAGGGACAGGGACTTACAGCAGCCCTGCCCGCAGCCTACTGACTTGGTGCCTGTGCCTGTGAGTTCTCGCCCATGCAGTGGGTTCCACGTATCAGTGTGAAACGTAAGCCCTGAGTTAAGTACAAGGAGGCTGGAAATGAAACAGCGAGACAGAATCGTGTGACTCACAGAGGGAGCTTGGAAGGTCACTCGCATTGCTGCTCCTTGTCAGAAGCACACATCCGGTGCTTCATGAGATTCTGGTTCACAGCTTAGGAATTTATAATCCTGTTACCTGTGCATGACAGTTCAAGCATGGGCTGGTGGCTGGTCTGGACCCATGGGTACAGACGAGAATGTCTGCAGGGTGGTGTCTGGGACAGACTACAGAGTGTTCTTGGACACCCCGGCCTCTGGGGCAATTCAGGCTCCATCCACCTGCACCTCCCCCGCAGGATCTCGATTGACACCCCAGGCCCTTTGACTCACTCATCTGTGGGTACCGGCTCCATCTCCAGATGCTCCACAACTGTAGCCTGGGCTGCTTAGCTCCTGTGGCCAGGCCAGGGAGGGATGAAGGGGGGCGGAGATGGTGGCGGAACTGAGGTTCTACAGCACAGTCCTGAAAGATCCCTTAATCTCCTTCCTAGAACTTTGATAACGGTGACTCCCGCCTGGACTCCAGTGAGTTCCTGAAATTTGTGGAGCAGAATGAAACTGCCATCAACATCACCACCTATGCTGACCAGGAGAACAACAGGCTGCTAAGGTGAGAGGAGTGAGGCCCAGGGAGTGGACCGCGGTGAAGGACTGCGCCCCTCTTACTGCTGCAGAGCCACCAGGGCCAGTGTGAAATAATGGGGGAAAATGTAAATTCTGCTTTATTCCATGCTGTGAGCAGTGTAAACTAATATAGTGTGCAACACTGATTCTGATCAAGTACTTGACCAGAATTTTTTGGCCAAAACATGCAAGGAAAAAGAGGTGTCAGCTGGGCATGTTGCCACATGCCTTTAATCCCAGCACTCAGGAAGGAGGCTGAGGCAGGAGGATCGTTGTGAGTTCAAGATCAGCCTGGGCTACAAAGTGAGCTCAAGGCCAGCCTGAACTGCATAGTGAGACCCTGTTTCAAAAAATAGGGCTGGAGATTTAGCTCAATGGCCTAAGCACCTGCCTGGCAGGCACAAGGTTGTGAGCTCAAACCCTAGTACCCCCCCAAAAAAAGAGGTATCATTTTAAAATAGCTGATCAATGTCACATCAGAACTAATTTGTTTCTGAGTGATATGGGTATATTTTATTGGTTAATTTTCTGAAGGAATACATTAACCCATTATCTAATAGTAGATCTACAATAGCTTCAGTTCTGATTTTAAGATAATCAGTGCAGTCTCATGTGTATACTTCTCTAACTGATATAAATATATGTCCTTCTCCTTTTCTGGTATTAGTCTAGAATAAATGTTAATAAAAATTAACCTGTAAGAAACTTCTAGTATGGTCCCAGTATGTTGGTAGAATTAAAAATAGGAAAAGCAACTGACTTTTGTCCAGAAGACATGCTAAACGCAGCTACTAGGATTCTTCCTAACCCTAGACTAGTGCCTTAGGATGTAGGATCTGTAAATCCTTCATGTTTTGGTGGCGTTAATTTAGATAATGTTTTATGATTTCAATGTTTGACCTTATCTCATGGAAGGAGAGCTTTTGACCTCCCTTCACAGGTTAAAAAAAAAATGAGCTCAGAAAAGCTAAATATCTAGCTCAAGACCATTTAGATAGTAAGAGATTGAGCCAAGGCTCAAATCCAGGCCAGAGGGGCAATGATGAAGCTGAAGGTCTATAATACGTTTCTAATGCTCTCTTTCTAGAATGCTGAGAATAGTAATTCCTGCTTGAATTCCATATTCATTCAAATCCCATATTGCTTGCATAGCGTCTGTCCTATCTTTTGTACTTTGATTTTTCTGGTCTGAGTGGTTGCAGTTATCCTATGGGAAAGGCATTCCCTAGAGAAAGGTGTGCAGCTGGGGAAAGCATTTGTCAGTAAAAGCTGTTCACGAAACTTTCATCGTCGTCGTCGTCGGGGACCTTTGGAACAGCCTAAGTGATTCTGACGTCTAGTTTAATAAACTGGCTGTTATAGATCCTCAGGGGAGTTGGGATGGATAATGGTAGTCACAGGTCGGCATTGCGGGGCAGGTTTTCAGAAAACAGTCGTTTTCTTGGCCTCTGGGAGGCCCCAGCTGTATCTGAGTCTGACACCTCCTTTCTCCAGCGAGAAGCTGAGGTCTCGCGGGCACATTTACCCTCCACCCCCCATTTTATTTCAGGGGACTCTGTGTTGATGCGCTCATTGAACTGTCTGATGAAAACGCTGACTGGAAACTCAGCTTCCAAGAATTCCTCAAGTGCCTCAATCCATCCTTCAGCCCTCCTGAGAAGAGTAAGCTTCACCTAGAAATCAAGAATTGTTGGGGATAGAGGCATCTGGGGCCCACAATGGAGAGGATTGGCAGCTCTACTGGGCTGGCCGACAAATTTCTCTCCCGCGATTCTAGACCAGGCCCTCAGTCCATCCGCTGCATGGTGAAGTTAAGGTCCCAGTCTTTATTTTGATGGGAGCAGTTACTTAGCCACAGTGTCTCTGGCAGGCAGGCAGCCCTCACCTGGGGAAAGGGGAAGTTGTACAAACTGTTTCAGCCTTGCAGCCAAACTGTCACTCTTTTTTCTGGCCCAACAGAATGTGCCCTGGAGGATGAAACGTACGCCGACGGTGCTGAGACCGAGGTGGACTGTAACCGCTGTGTCTGCGCCTGTGGCAACTGGGTCTGCACAGCCCTGACCTGTGACGGTGAGCTGCACCTCAGACAGAAGAAAGTGGTGGTGTCAAGAGCTGCATGAGGAGTGGGCTTGGGGATGATGGGGAGGACAGCGCTACCGGGGAACAAGGAACCCAGGGAACATGTGGGGTCAGGGGTCACGTGGCAGGCACGGTGCTTGTCCCTGGTGCACAAGTTTAAAGATCACTCCAGAGGCTTCAAACGGGAGAGGATTAAGACCAGGAGCATGAGTAAATGTTGCTGTCTGACTGGAATGATGGTAACAGGGAAAGCAGACTGTGATTTCTTAAGAACTCGGTGCCAGGTACTCTTTTAAGCACTTTGTATATTATCCCAGATGGTGGTACCCTAGGGCCCTCAGCACATCTTGGTGGGTAAGCCATGGATTTAAGAGGAAGCAGTCGAGGCTTAGACCAAAAATTCCAAAGGGGAAAAAAAAGCATCTGAGATCTGAAGCCAGATGGAGCCTGGGCTTAGTCATTATGACATTTAGAAAATACTGTATGTGAAAGACTCAGGTGGTTGGAAGACAAAATGACTCTACCTTGCCTTACCTGGCAGGAAAAAGGATAAATGTGTGTGAACATTCCTTGGCCTAACAGAATTAGGCAGTCCTACAAAGAAAGGTCAAGATAGCTGACACATGGACAGGGTAGGTTGGGGAGTAAGGATATCTGAGAGTTTGGGATACGGGACAGAAGCTAAAGGGTATCGGTACTCATTTGAGTCCTGGGCTAAGTGATACCACAGATCAAGAGAGACTTAAACCAGACCACACTTGCAGTAGCTACAGAAGCCACCAGAGAATATTTTGGAACAGTGGCTCAACTTGCCTTGACTAGGAATCACTTAATGTTCGTCTTCTCCCAGCTCCTTTCAGTGTCCATCCTCATGTAGCTGCTCCTGATCTGGCTTCATAAAAGTAGTGCTCTGTTTCTAAGACCGTATTTGGTGCGTAGCTGGTTCATAGGATCCTAAGCCTGACCATCTGCAAATGATGTATCAGACAGAATCCAAATTCTCACTGCACAGACACTGCCTGTTGCCTTCTCTTCCCTCTCCTTTCTCCCTCCCTGAAGTTCAGAGCTCTGAGTGTATACAGAAAGCATTTCAGGACCCAGGGGTATAGATTAGTGGCAAAATGCTTGCCTAACATGCATGAGGCCCTAGGTCCTAACTCCAACACTGAAAGAAAAAATAAAAGTCATCCAGATGGTGGTACCCTGGGGACTCAGCACATCTTAGTGTGTAGGCCTTGGATTTAGAGGAAGTTGTAGAGGCTCGTACCTGAAACCAGTCTAGGCTTAGACCACAAATCCCAGAGGAAAGAAAACACCTGCAATCTGAAGCCAGCTGAAGCCTGGGCCAAGGGAAACTTGTGAGGAGCAGATTGATGCCAATGTCCAGTCTTTGCTTATGGTAAATATTGTGTTCAAAAACACAGAGATTCCTGGGCACCATCCCAAACCTTCTGAATTAGAATCTGCAAAAACAATAGCTGGAGAACCTGTGTAGTTTTAGAGGTATTACTGTAAGCCTGGGAAACCTTGCTAGATGCCGTGATTATCAATCCTGGCTGCACATCAGGGTCACCTAGAGAGCCTTTAAAAAAAAATAGATGTCCAGGCTCTCTTAAACTAGACTCCTTAGAGGTGAAAATTAGGTAACTTGTATTTGTTTGTTTGCTTGTGTGGTTGCTGTGCTAGGGATCAAAGCCAGGGCTTTGCACATGCTGTGCGAGTCCCCTGCCACTGAGTTACATCCTGACCGGGAACTGCATTTTAAAATGTTCTCTAGGATATTTTGAGGTCATGTCAGTGATTGAGAAATACTGCCCTAGAGGACTTGCCTGAGCCAGGACACAGATTCTCAGCATGACTTTCTCTGTAGCACCATGCCGAGCAGTTGAAGGAGACTCTAGGAACAGAGGCCAGAGAAGAGTTGGGGCAGCCTGCTTGGTCACAGTCTGTTACCTTTTGGTGTCAGTTGCATGGGGCCCTTCATGGCTTTATACTCAGGGACCTGTGGGTGATGTGCCTCTCCTTTCACAGGTTAAATGGGAGATGATTTGAAGATCTACAAGGCCAAGCTAGGCAGGTCCCTCTTGACTTACCATAGCCTCCACTGCTCTGAGCTTTGATTCTTCTTGCAGGAAAGAATCAGAAGGGGGCCCAGACCCAGACAGAGGAAGAAATGACTCAGTATGTCCAAGAGCTTCAAAAGCACCAGGTGAGTGACAGCCACCATGCTGGTCATGCTGCTACCAGGCCTTTAAACCACTAAGACCCTTCCAGTGCTCCAGGAGACCAAAGAGACATACTTAGTTCAGTGCAGTAGATCCTGAACAGTACCACCTAATGGAGTCCTGTAGCCAAGCCCCACACTTCCCAGCAGATGTAGATTACAGCTTGGTAAGTGACTGCACAAGTATGATTCAGCCGGCGGAAATTTGCAACTGAGCATGATCTAAAGAAATATTCGTATTAATGTTTCCTGTTGTGACCTGTACCCAAATTCGAAGATTATGTGCTTCTTGAGAGCAGGCTGCATAATTTGCACATGGTTGTGCCCTTGTCTGTGGCACAGGGCTGGGTATACAGTCTGTACTCAGTGAGAGGGAAATGAGTGGACTTGAACCACAGTATAAAGGATTCAAGACAAAGGCGCATCTGGCCAGAAAATAATGTGTGACTGTCACAAAGCTTCTCCTTCCTGCAGGCTCAGGAAGATTCTGAGAGTTCTGTTCAGCCTTTATGTCATTAAGTTGAAGCCCTCCTTGAGGAAAGGTTTCTTAGCAAAATAGTGACAGACTGACGTATTGTGACAGTATGGGATTCTAGTCCAGCCACTGACTCATCATGTAGCATTAACACCATCTTAGACCATACTTTACATACTTGTATACTAGTTTGGTAGTAAAAGCTTTCTCCCTGAGATACAGGTTTTTAAGGAATTTAATAATTATAAGAGCAGCTAAGCTAATGAGATAAAATATTTGACAATTATTATTAGTGTTCATATTTGTTGATCATTCTTTATATGCATTTTGTCATCATTGATCATACAGAAAAGTCTTACTTAAGTAGAAACATCTCATCTTCTCAGTTTCATCAGTCTGGAGTGTCCAAATGAGCATAACCCCATAAAAGAGGAGGGGCGTAAAGCTTTGTAGGAATTCCTTTCACCAAGGATGGAGAAATTACAGTGGGGTAACAGTGAATAGTGAATGCCAGTAGTTCACATTTTTAGGTTTATCTGTCTTATGGGAGTTTACTTGGAAGCAGGCACTGAGGCAGGGACTCAAGTAGAGACCGTTTATTTGGGAGCCAATCCCAGGAAACAGCAGGAGAGGAACAGGGAAACGTGTCCAGGAAGGAAGCAATGAAGAGGATGTTCGGGCACGGTACCAGCGTGGGCGCACACAGCGTAATCCTGTGGGGGATTCTGGAAACAGAGTTACTGTGCTCGGGTGGGAGGGAGCTGGGGGATCGCTATAAAGCCTCCATCAGCGACCGACTGAGGACTGCCACCAGGAGACATTAATTCCCTGGTATTTCTGGCCATCAGCATGTGTGGACAGTATGGGTCCTTAGGATGGCAGTAAGAGGGCCAGTGTTCACTGACCTACACCAGTCATGTCTGCTGGAGTACCAGCCACTGTTGTCAGTGTTTTTCCTTTTTTTAAAAATTAAGGTATAATTCATAGACTATAAAAGTCACCCTTTTGATGAATTCCATTCAGTTAGTATATGGTAAGAGTATTGTAAGGCAGGTATGGTGGTGCACATCTGTAATCTCAGCACTTGGGAGGTTGAGAAGAGTATCACCATCAGTTCAAGGCCAGCCTGGGCTCCATATAGCAAGACCCTATCTCCAACAACAAAAGCAAAAATGTGTCAGCTATCACCACTAATTCCAGAACATTTTCAGCATTCCACAGAGAAATGGCCATTAGAAGTCACTTCCTTCTGCCCCTGGCAACCACTAATCTATTTTCTATATTTATACACTTGTTGGTTCTAGACATTTCGTTAAATGGAATCATACTATGTATGGTTTTTCCTGTCTGACATTTTGCACCAAGCATAATATTTTCAAGGTTCATCCTTGTA
Organism: Dasyprocta punctata; assembly: GCA_004363535.1. Taxonomy (NCBI): domain Eukaryota; kingdom Metazoa; phylum Chordata; class Mammalia; order Rodentia; family Dasyproctidae; genus Dasyprocta; species Dasyprocta punctata. Next base: position 64,939 of record RJWM01002141.1, on the reverse strand, counting down.
AGGTGAATCAGTATTGCATTCTTCTGTGGCTCAGTAACATTTCATGGCATGGATGTAACACACTTTATGTATCCATTCATCAGTCAGAAAGCATTTAGTTTGTTTCAGTTTCATGGCTGCAAGGAATAATGCTACAGTGAATACTATTATACATGTTTTTGTGTGGGCCTATATTCCTAGAGATGGAACTCACAAGTCAGATGGTAACTCCATGTTTAAATTCACATTTTTGCCAAAATTTGTCATTGTTATTTCTTTATTCTAGTTGTTCTAGTTGATGTGAAGTGGAATCTCTTTGAGGCTTTGATTTATATTTGCCTAGCGATTGATGGTATTCGACATCTTTTATTGGCCATTTTTGTGTCTCTTTTGGAGGACTGTGCCAGGCACTGCTGTAACAATTCATCTCTCATTCCCCTCGGATTGCAGCTGAAGACATTGAGACACGGGAGGTTTCACAACATGTCCAGAGTCACTAAGAAAGTAGCACTGTCAAATTCAAACTGAAGCAGTCTTCCTCTGGAACCCACTGGTCTTAATTCTCTAGGTCTTTCTTGTTCGAGGCACAACATCTTGTATAATTTCCATTTTAAATCCTTTTCTTTATCCTTCAAATGAAAATCATACAATCTAAGCAGTTTGTTTCATAGCAGTTCAGATGGGATCACGTCCCTACGGCATCCTGTCATGAAAAGGATGTGTTCCTTGCCCTCAAGTTGTTCAGCCATCCACAGAGGAGCTGGAGAAGTAAACAACTGATGTTCAGCATAAACATGCATCTGCTGGTGCGTTGTAGTGTTAAATATTTCCGTGATGATTATTTTCTTTTGCATCTCAAAGGAAACAGCTGAAAAAACCAAGAGGGTGAGCCCCAAGGAAGTCTAAGAGGCACGTAGGACGAGTGTCTGGAGCGCAGCACCTTCTCTTCTTCAGCACCGAGTCCAGTATACCAAGTGTCTGCTGCAATCACCAAATCACCAGTATTTGCTTGTATAGCAACAAATTTCACTTTGTTTATTTGTTTTGCAATAAAGGAAATGGGGGTACCTGGTAGGAGGGAATGGGCCATGGCCTTCATTTCTAGGAGAGCTTTGAGAAAAACTGTAAATGGTGTTCTGGGGCTGGAGGCAAGTGAGGAAACTGCATCGGTTGGGGAGAGGGCAGACCCAGAGCGGAAGCCTCTGAGGTCGCGGCAGCTGTGAGCAGCTGCAGGCAGCGAATGCAGTGCCAGGAGACTGGGCCGGCAGGCCCTGGAGGAGGGAAGGGAAGGCTCAGATCTGAAGCCTCTCTGAGGTCATGCACCACATTCTGCTTCCAACCCTCGTCACTGCTGTCAGCATGACAGATGTCCAGCATTTCGCTTCTCCTCTTGGTCCCGGCCACTTCCTCTAGACACACAGCCATCCTGCTAGTGACCCACATCCCTGAGACTTGGATGGCATTTCCAGGAGGGTGTGCCCAAATGATGCAGATACTTGGATACTTTGAGCCCTAGAGAGACCTAACCAAACTTTTAAAATATGTTTTACCAAAGGTGCTACTTCTCTGTAAAACACTTTTTTTTTCTTTTTTGGTAAGTTGACTTCATTTTTCAATTATTATCATTATGCTGTTGTTGTTTTATGTTTTATTTTCTTGACTAGGTATTAAGCTTTTATAATTATTTTTTCAGTAGTTCTACCATTTCTGAGGTGGAAGGAGTTTGGAGTTCTTCCTGATGCAGGGACCTCTATAATCCAGACACCCCCGAGCCTCCCACAGCCTAGACTAGATGCAGCCCAAAATGACCCCTGGGTTTCCAGCAGGTTGGCTGTGTGCCAAGGGGGCAGTGAGGCCTTAGACAGAAGCCAGGTGAAGAAGAAGCATCTTCATGTAAAACTTCTCTTAAGAGCTGAGAAGTTAATTTGTGCTCATTTTCTCTGAGAAGGTCAGGTAAATTGCTATTGCAAAGGATGGAGGCTTCGCATGTCCCAGCCTAGCAACATGCTCATTGATCTGCCAGTAACATTAGCAGAGTGATTTTGACCTTATTTCCTCCCATTTTTGGGCCCCAGTTTCCTCAGTGAGTAATGAAGAAAGCGTTAAACTTTTGATTTGATAAATTACAAATTTTTTGATTCTGGCAGTTGTCCAGAGGACGACAGGTTCCTGTGATTTTCCTCCATCTCCTTAGGATAAATTAAACTTTATTATAAGAAGAAAAGTCATACAGCTGAAAAATAAGATAACCAAGTTTGACCTCAGCCTGAGTGAGCCTCTGTGCTGGTATTTGAGGGCCTCCTGGGAAAGCCAGCCCAAGAGAGGATGAAAGAACCATGCATGGCTTCAATCATGCATGTCACGTGCAGCTCTCGTTGGAGTCAGAAGGACCGTTCCCTTTAGCACTGAGGCCGGGAGACAGTTTCAGATTCAAGAGGAGTAAACAGTGGAGACTGAGTCTGAAAACTGAGCCTTGGAGAAGTTAGTTGTTTGCAGTTACACTTGTGTCTTTTGGCTCCTGATCGTTAGAACTCATTACCATGTTTCAGATACACTTGTCACAACAGAGATCAAAAACTTGATCTCACTTGGAAAAGTCTAGATATAGATCTTCAGAGAGAGTGTTTAGATGATACTGCACAGGCAACAGGGAAATTTGTGCCAGAAAAGGAATTCCTTCTAGTTTTCCTGGTTCTCATTTGAAAGGAGAAAACTTCACTTTGCTTAGATAGCATTCTGAACTTTTATGCCTTGTCCCGTTTTTAAGAAGCTCTCTTTGAACCCGTGTGCAGTCTGAAATGCAGCTCCCTGTCCAAGTGCCTTGGAGAACCCACAGCAGCATGCCTTAATCAAAGGAAGTTTTGCCAGCTCTTGGACACCATGGGAGAGGGCAAGAGTACCAGTTTGTTTAAAGCAAGAAACCACAGTGTCTTTTCACTGGTCCCATTTAGAACAGCAGTTACCATCCAAGACTCTACCCCACCCTGCAACACTGAATTCCCAAGAGCTAAGCTGCATTCCTCTTGAGTCTGCTGCTTCTGTGTAAATAGGGCAGCTGTTGTCTGCACCATAGGATCAAGTGATCTGAGGGCCATTCATGGAAAGCTGCTAAATAGCCTAGTTTGGGGAGTCTTGCATAGAGCTTTGCATGGAGCAAACAGGCAGAAGTAAATCAGGTTCAGTTCCTTTAGCTTTCCAAAAGCATATAGGACATAGACTGCAAGCTTCCTAGGCTTTCTCTATGTGTATGGTTTTATAAACATTACAGTGTCTGTTCAGATCCAGGGTCCATGGAAACCCTCTGGATACTGTCACTATTTTTGAAAAACAGGGCTCCTCCACCTGCTAATAAGCGCATCTGAACCAGTCTGAATGTCTTTCCATCTTTGGTTTAAATAGTCAAACTTCAGGAAACAATTTGAACAGGTTTCTATGACCTGTGTGTTTGAGAAAATGTATTTGTATTTAGTATGCTTCCATACTGCATTTAACTTGTTTTTGTAACTCCTGATTTTTTTGGTTACTATTGATAAATAAAATACAATAAGACTTTTATTTGTTTTCTTCCCTACTTCCAGTTAAGACAAAATAAATGTAAGACCATTAAATATTTACCTCACAAAGTGGATTTGAGTTTCAGGAGCCTTAACAGGCTGAAGAGTTTCTCCCACAATCAGTTTCTTTAAAGGATCATGTCTCACCCAGGACATGATCAGAAGTTAGGAAATGTCTTGGTCAATTCAGACTGCTATAACAAAATAACTCACACTATGCAATTAATAAACAATTTATTCCTCATGGACTAGAGGTTGTGAAGTCTAAAATCAAGGCACCAGCAGGCTTGGCGTCTGCCAGCGGTTGCTCTTTGCTTTCAAAATGATGCCTTCGTGTTGCATCCTTGTGTGGCAAGTGACGTAAACAAGATCCCAGGGGCCTCTTTAATAGGAACTCTAATCCCACTCGTGGTAGAGCTCTTATGACCTGATCAACTCCACAAAACTTCATCTCTTCATAGTGTTGCATTGGGCACTAGGTTTCAACATGTGAAATTTGGGGTGGTTGAACGCATTCAGAACACAGCAGAGAGCATTCCTAAATTGGGAGGGTAAACTCAAATGACAAATCCTAGGTCCCCCATGGATCTTGTGAGACCACATTGGCTCCCAATGAAGCCAGCTACAGGTCAGCTATGTGAGGAAACCAGATGTACTCAGGAAGGTGGCACAGGGAATGTGGAATTATTGCCGGCAATGGGACTTTTCCTTGATATACGTGTCCCATTAGGACAGGCATTTCCAAGTGGACCAAAGGCTGGTTGTTCCATTGTTCAGATGCATGGGCATTACTCCCTTTTCAACTTTCCATTTTTATGGATATCATGTACTTCCTACACCCACTAATTATGTCTTCCAAAAGAACAGATTATAGTTGATGAGGTTTTTTTAATACTAGGAATGTGTGTAGAATTCCTGCTTCCTTGAAATTATAGTCAGGTCACTTTGATTGGATTAGGAGAATTACCCAAATATTGATCAAATATGAAAAGACAGTATCTTTGGTTTTGTTTTCAATGTGTCATCACAGTCCAGCTTCAGATTTCCATTCTCAGAAGGGAGTCTTGAACCCACATTTGTGAGTACCTTGTCCATAATGAGTTGTTGGTCCCGGCTGGCTTCTCCCAACTTTCCACTAGGCTCTGGGAATATTTTTCATACTATTACAGTATGTAGTATGTCCCAGAAACTCATTAAGATAGCTAAATGAAGTATAATTCAGAAGGCAAGTCTCCTATAGTCAAAATTATATTACGATTTGTACAAAAAAGTGTTACTTTCAGATCACCTGTGTTGAGTTTCCATTTGTCTTCAAATTATATCTGAAATAAAATGAGAAGGGAAAGAAATAAAATATGAATGAGCAGATGTATCTAAGCAGATATCTCAGCCCTGGAGTAAATCTAGCATGGATGTGAGACGAAGACATACATGGGCCCCTGCTATTTGACGGGAGGATATAGGAAGGAACGCGTTGCTGTCTACATAGGAGAGCTTTCTTGTCAATAGGAGTGATTTTTCCTAACCACTTATCTTTTTATTGAAAAAGTAATATGCACACAATGACAAAAAAGAATCCCAAATCGTATCAAAGAAAATAAAGGATTGGATATTTTTTTAACTCCAGTGAATGTTTAAATTTTTAAAAAGTATTGTAAGAAATACTTTATCCCCCTCAGAATACTTCCACTTGGTTTAAACACATCCAATTGCCAGTTTCTGAAGCAGTTCTGGAAGTTCTGTCTTGGATCTAGTTGTGCTCTCATAGCTATCTTTGCGTGTATATATAATTTTGAGACAGGGTCTCGCTATGTAGTTCAGGCTGGCCTTGATCTCACTGTGTAGCTCTGGCTGGCTGGAACTCATAGTGATCCTCCTGCCTCAGCTTTCCAAGTGCCAGGATTACAGGCATGCACCACCATGCCTGGCTAGATATCTTGAATCAATTCAAAATATTTACCTTTTGTTATGGTTTGTGTCTAAATGTCCCACCAAAGCCTCATGTGGTCATAGGAATTTTTTGGAGTTGGCTGAAGCTAGAGTGTGTGATTGATTTGCAGTGCAATGCTGGGATTAAAGATGATAGGATTAAGGGTGGGTGATTGATGGATCAGTCCACTGTTTGCATGGCCCTGCCCTAATCCCTATAGGCTGGTTACAATATAGGGGACAAAAAGAGGCTTGTCTCTGTCTCCCCTTGCTTGCTTTCGCTGTCTTCCGCCACCATGAAGTGTTGTCCTCTGCCATGTACCACTTTGCCTTGGAGACGAACTGAACTAAATAAACCTTTCTCCTTTTAACTTTGGGTGTTGGGTATTTTGTCTCAGCAATGAGAAGAGTAATGAAGACACCTTTCATGGTCATTTTAAAGTTGGAAAGAGACAAAAGTCATATGATGCTACATCTGGTGAATAAGGTGGATGAGAACACAGTGATGTTTTTGCAAACTTGCCTTTCCATTGGATGATACTCCTGCAACAGCATTCACTGTATTTTTTTATCACCCCTTATAAGGACATAAAAAATGACTTACAGAACTGCTTCAGAAAGTGGCAAGAACTGTGTTCAAAAGAAGGGAATATTTTGAAAGGGTTAATGGCAATGAGTTACTATGATTTAAAAAAAATTTTAACATCATATTTTGATCTCACCTCATATAGTAAATAAAATCATCCTCTTAAAAAGTGTGTACATAAGGCTATACTTCCAGGGATCATTTCTATAGTTGGTTTAAAAGTGTGTACATTTATAAATCTGCTTATAATTGCCGATTATCCCTCAAAGAGGCTGCACAGATACACATTTCCACCCAAAAATACATATGTTAAGTTTAAGTATGCATATCTCCCTACATTTTTGTAAACACTATGCCTTTAAACATTTTGGTTATTAAGTGGAGAAAATGGAACTCTTTGTTACTTTATTTTTTTACTAGTACATATTTGCAGTGCATGCATTTTTACAGTCATCTTGGGAAATAGGTATAGCTGCTTGCTCCCTTTTGTTTTAATTCCTTTCCCCATTCCTCCCCTCTCCTCCAATTCCTTTTCCTTCATTTTCATTCTTACTGATATTATTAATCTTAATTCACATTTATGGTATATAATGTTTGCATTCATTGAAGTTATTGGATTTCTGTATATGGCAATCTTTTTTCTACTTATTTCCCCTTTCATTCCCTTTCACTCCTCACCCTTGGTCTCTTGGTCCCCTTCCGATTTGTGAAAGATACATCCCCTTGGCTCCTTCTCTCCATCATCTGTTGATCTCTTTGTGTTTACTTTGCCTTACTCAAATGAAAGATACCATGTGGTATCTAAGCCTGTGTGTAGTATTTATTAAAGGCAACATTATATTCTCAAGATGCATCCATTTTCTTATAAATGTCTCAAATTTGTCTTTCTTTATAGCCAAGTAGTACTCCATTATATATGGATACCACATTTTCTTTATCCAATCTCTGTTGATTGGTATACAGGCTGCTTCCAGGATTTAGCTATTATCAGTTGTGCTGCTATAAACATTGGTATGCATGTATTACTGTAGTAGGATGTCTTAAGCTTTAGGGGATAGATGTCTAGAAGGGAATAGCTAGGTTATATGGAATTTCCCATTTTTCTTTGAGAAATCGCCATTCTAATTTACATAATGGTTATACTAATGTACATTCCCACCAATAATGTAGGAAGGGTTTTTTTTTTTTAATCACAGTGTCACCAGCATTTATCTTCATTTCTTGATGATTGCCATTATTTCTGGAGTAAGATGGAATTTTAGCTTTGTTTTAATTTGTACTTCTCTAATGCCTAGAGATGTTGAACATTTTTTCATATATTTGTTGGCCATTCGTACTTCTTCCTTGGTGAAATGTCTTTATTTCACTTGCCTATTTATTGACTGAGTCTTTTATTTTACATGGTCTAATTTTGTTGAGTTCTTTATATATTCTAGATACTAATCCTCTATCTAAGAAGTAGCTGGCAAAAAAATACTCCCATTCTGCATGTTGTCTGTTCACTCTATTAATTGATTCCCTTGCTGTACAGAAACTTTTCATTTGGAAATAATCCCATTTGTTGATTCTTGATGTTATTTCTTGGGTAACTGCCATTGTGTTTAGAAAACCCTTTCCTAAACCTGTGGCTGTAAATCTTTTACCTATTTTATCTTCCAGTAAGTTCAATGTTTCTGTTTTAATGTTTAGGTCTTTGATTTGTTTTGATTTTTATTTAGTGTACAGTGAGAAATGGGAGTCCAGTTTCAATCTTCTGCAAACAGTTACCCAGTTTTCGCAGCACCACTTGTTGAATAAGCTGTCTTCCCTCTGGTGCATGATTTTGGCTCCTTTGTCAAAGATCAAATAGCTGAATGTGTCTGGGAATGTTTCCGTATCCCCTTTTCTGTTCCACTGATCCACATACCTGTTTTTGTTCCACTACATGCAGTTTCTATCACTATTACTTTGTAGTATAGCTTGAAACCAGGTATTGTAATGCCTTCTGCTTTAATCTTGTTGCCTAAAACTGCTTTTGCTATTCTGGCTCTCTTTTAGTTCCATATGAATTTTAGGATTTTTTTTTTTTTTTAGATTTGTAAAGTGTGCTGTTGGTATTTTGATTGGGTCTGCATTGAATCGGTCTAAGTGTTTTGAGAGTATGACCATTTTGACAATATTGGTTCTGCCTATCCAGGAGCAGTGGACATTTTTCCATTTTCTGATGTCCTCTTCAATCTCCTCATTCAGAGTACCATAGTTTTCTTTGTAGAAGCTCTTCACTTCCTGGGTTAGGTTAATTCCTAGGTATTTCATTTCTCTTGAAGCTACTGTGAATGGTACTGTTTTTATAATTTCCTTCTCACTGAATTAATTACTGGTGTACACAAATGCTAATAATTTTTTTTGTATTGATCGTTTATCCTGCTACATTGCTGAAGTTGATTATTAGTTCTAAGAGGTTTTTCTTATGGAGTCCTTTGGGTCTTCTATATAGAGTATCATAGAATCATACTGCAAATAATGATAGTTTGAGTTCTTGCTTTCCTATATGAATCCCCTTTTTTTCCCTCTTGCTTGACTTTGCTGGCTAATGTTTCAAGTACTATTTTTAATAGAAGTAGTGATAGTGGGCATCCTTGTCTTGTTCCTGATTTTAGGAAGAATACTTTTAGTTTTTCTACACTTAATATGATGTTGGTTATTGGTTTGTCAGAAATAGCTTTTACCAAATTCAAGTATGGTCCTTCTATACTTATTTTCTTCAAGGTTTTTATCATGAAGCAGTGTTGGTTTCTGTCAAAAGCCTTTTCTGCATCTATTGATATGATTGTGGTTTTTTTTTTACCTTGCTTCTGTTTATATGATTTATTTTATTTACTGATTTATATGTGTTGACCCATCTTTGCATCTCTGATTTATTTTACTTACTGATTTATATGTGTTGAACCATCTTTGCATCTCTGGGATGAAACCTACTTGATCATGATGTATGATCTTTTTGATGATATGCTGCTTTCTATTTGCTAGTATCTTGTTGAGCATTTTTGTATGTATGTTCATTAAAGAGACTGACCTATAGTTTTCTTTTTTAGAGGGATCTTTATCCAGTTTGGGAATCATGGTGATACTGGCTTCCATCAATAAATTTGGGTGTACTCCATCCCTTTCAGTTTCTTTGAAGAGCTTGATCACTGGTGATATAACATCCTTAAAGGTTTTATAAAAATTCAGCAGTGGACCCATCAGGTCTGGGCTTTTTTTAAATTGGCAGGTTCTTCATTACCATGTTGATTTCATTGTTTGTTACTGGGTTATTCAACATATTTATGTCATCTTGCATTAGCTTTGGTAATTGATGTAAGTTTAGGAATCTGCCCATTTCTTCAAAATTTGTCAATCTATTTAAATACAATTTTTCAAAGTAGTTACTATCTTCTGAATTTTGACAGTATCTGCCATTATCTCACTTTTTCATTTTCAGTTGCTTTGATAGAGCCTTTTCTGTCTTTTTTGGTAAGTCTGGCTAAGGGCTTTTCTATTTCGTGTATTCTTTGAAAGAACCAACTCTTCAATTCATTGATTTTTTGCATTTTTTAGTGTCAATTTCATTGATTTGTCCTCTAATCTTTTTACAGTAATACATTGGTTTGTGAACACTTCTCTTGCAAATGATTCATTTCATGAACAGAAGCGTTCAGCAAAATTTTGCTTCCATTCACAAATTCCACATTGGGTGATGGACATGGCCACAGCCGTCTTCCCCACATGAACACAAACACAGCCATTTTTCCTACTCTGACACATTCCTTTAGTTGAGATCTCAGTCACAGACATACCTGTGTGCTCTTGCTGCGAAACTTTTTTGTGTGCTTTTTAGCATATACAGGACTGTACAGTATTATTCAATCTAGCTTGGCTCCAACAAAAGTATAGAGCAAGCGTGGTGGTAAAAAGGAAATGCAGAGCAGTAATGAAGAGAACAAGTAAGTGCACAGCAAGAATGGTAAGAAGAAAGCTTTGAAGAAAATAACCTTTGAACTGAAGGAAGAAATTGTAGAAAAGCATGAATGTGGTATTTATGTGACTAATCTGGCCTCAGAGTACAAGAAGGCAAAGTCAGCCATCTTGACTATTTTGAAGAATACAGATACTGTCAAAGGATCTGATTTGGCAAAAGAAGTAATGCTGTTAACCAAGCAGAGGACAGAGGAAGAGGTGGAAAAACTTGTTACTGTGATTGAATAAGAAACACCTGGCAGGTGATAGCATTACTGAAGCTACAATCTGTAAAAAAACAAACACACAAAACAAATTGCAGTGATTTTCTGCAAGAAAACCCCTCTACAAGTGCAACAAGTGATAAATTTAAAGCCAGTAAAGAATGATTTGATAAATTCCACAAAAGAAGTGGCATCTACAGTGTGATAAGATATGGCAAGACTTGCAGTTCTGACAAGGTCGCTGCAGAAGCCCACAAGAAAGAATTTGCAGAATTGGTGAAGGCAGAAGGAATGTTGCTCAGTAAGTATTTAAACATGGTGAAACATCTCTTCTGGAAGATATCAAACAGAACCTCTGCCATACAGGAGGAAAAGGCACTGCCAAGGCACAAACCCATGAAGGATAGATTGACCTTTATGCTGTGTACAAGCGTCACTTTGAGGATTAAGCCTCTACTAGTGTACCAGTCCCAGATCCCTCGTACATTCAAGGAACAGAGTGTGAACCAGGCCCGACTGCCTGTCATGTGGAGAGCCAATGCGAAAACTTGAGTCACATGTCAGTTGTTTATGGAATGGCTGCATGAGGTGTTACACCCACTGAGAAGAAATGTCTTTCTGATGACCAACTGCCTCAAAGGTGCCTTCTTTGAGGAGGCACACCCTCCAGCCTTGGTGGGTAATAGGGACACTGAGTATGACTTCACTGTCTTGGTTGCTTTTCTCTCATTGTTGAGACAAAATAACTGATGCCCAAAATGAAGGAAGGAAAGGTTTATTTATTTAACTTACAGTTTTTGGAGGTTTCAGTCCACGCTCAGCTGGTTCCATGGCAGGGTGGCGTGGTTAAGGGGCAGCCATTCATGGAAGCCACAGTCACAAGACTGAAAAGTGCAAAAAGGCAAAAAAGGGGGAAAGAATGCTTCTTTCCCTCCCTTATATAGTATGCTGGCTACTCACCCCTGGGTGGGTATGGCACTCATGCCACCAATCGCAGTGCTAAACAACAAACCAATCACACGTGCTAAACTTGGCCACTTCTATGACTGCATGAGGCTGAGGAAAATACCAAAACATAAACCATAACATTCCACCCCGGCCCCCCAAAGACTCATGCACATTCCTTTATGCAAAAGACATTTAGTCCCTCTCTAAGAGTTGTCAAATTCCTAACAGTTTCGGCATTGCTGAGAAGTCCAAGTCCTAAGTCTCCTCCAAGATCTAAGGCAAACCTTAGCTGTAACCCCCTGTACAAATGAAAACAAAGTTAAACACTTCCAACATTCAGTGGCACAAGATAAATATACCATTCCTAAGGATACAAATGGGGATATAAGGAAATACGACCAAAACAAGTCCAAAATCCAACAGGACAAACATTAAGTCCTAGAGTTCCATGCTCAGCATCTTCAACAACCTTGTGAGCTCCAAAAGGCTTGAGTGACTCCACCTCCACAGCACTTCCACGGGTTTTAGCTCCCATGTCTTCCCTCTTAGGCCCAGTCTGCTCAGTCCTTGCAGCTTTCCTTAGGTGATTCAGGCTCCTGACTTTTCCAAACTTCTGTGTTCTCCACTGCACCTTTGGTTTCACACTCACAGCTTCACAAACTGCCCTCTCAGGGCACACTACCTGGCCTCTCAGGCCTTCTGAAATCAGGGTGGAAGCCTTTTTAGTCTCAGAACTCAAGTATTCGGAATGTGCTTGAAATCAGCACCATGTGGATGCTATCAAGGTCTGCTGCCAGCAGGAGCAGTAGCCAGGCTTTCCTCTCTCTTGGCTGTAGGGGCAGAGTGCCTGGATCACTGAGCACTCTGAACCTGATTGTGAGGAACCGCTTCTCTATGTTGCCACCATTTTGGAACCCAGTGTGGCCACTGCCATTTTGGAACCTCATGTGGCCTCCACTACCATTCTGGAGCATGGCACTCCGTGGCTTTCTCCTCCAAGCAAAATCTTTCACTTTTGTAGTTTTGGGGCTGCAAAGCATAGGGACTCACTGCTTCCCATGATGCCCCCAGGCCATCTTTTTTATTTCTCTGTTCCTTCTCAGCAATTGAGGTCTCAGCTCTATTTTTACAGTCCACTGTTCTACTGGAGCTTTCTTTCTGGCCAAACTCACAGTGTTTTAAATCACCCTGCTGGGCTCTTTGCTCTTGATTCACAACATAAATCTGGCTAAAAGCCCCCAACAAGAGCCAGGCCACAGCTTCAACATTCGGCTGCCTTGAAATTCCTTTTGCCAGACTAATTAGTCCTCTGCCATTAATCTCAGTCTCAGGCAAAGTCTCTGGACACAAGCAGAATGCAGACAAACTTTCTGCCAAGCCATAACACACATCATGTGTAGACCAACAACCAATGCAGTCCTTCTTCCCAGGAGAAACCTCCAGAGCATAGTTTTTACTGGCAGACTTTTTTTTTTTTTTTTTTTGCACCAGGGATTGAACTCATGACCTCACGCCTGCCAGGCAGGTGCTTATGCCACTGAGCTAAATCCCCAGCCCTACTTTTTGAGACAGGGTCTCACTATGCAGTTCAGGCTGGCCTTGAACTCACTTTGTAGCCCAGGCTGGTCTTGAATTCACAATGATCCTCCTGCCTCAGCCTCCCGAGTGTTGGGATTAAAGGCATGTGCCACCATGCCCGTCTGCATGGCAAGCTTTCTATCAGCCTTCTGGTCTCCTGAGCTCTGACCAGAATCTCCCATACAGAACAGCCTAAGATGTTCCAGCTCTATGCATTCAGGTGACATTTCCAAACCTTTCCAAACTCTTCTCACAAGAACTTGGTCTTTACCAGCAGGCTTTCTATCAGCCTTCTGGTCTCCTAAGCTCTGAACAGAATCTCCACTACAGAACAGCCTAAGCTGTTCCAGCTCAACTATTTCAGGCAATATCTCCGAACCTTTTCAAACTTCCCACAAGCCATTTCCACAGGCTCTTGAACCACATGGTCAGGTATAGTCACAGCAACAACCCCACTCCTGTTACCAAAATCTATATTAGGATTCTACTAGAGAAAACAGATATTACACGAGATATACAAAACTGTAAGAAATTACAGGATAGGCTTAAAATGGTCAGTCACAGACTTGGATGAGGAAGTGTGCAAAGGGTGTTTGCATGCTGGAGAACAAAGGATTCTATCCAAGGTCTGGAGTTCACCACAGTGTCCTGTGCAAGTCTGTACCAGCACACTGATGGGTCTGTGACAGAAGGCCACAAGGTCTACACTGGAAGGCTGAAGAGTCTATGCCAGAAAGCTGAAGAGTCTACACTGGAAGCCAGTAGATGACATCCAAACCAAAGGCAAAGACTGGAGTTCCTCCAAAGAATGGAATGCATTCGTCCTTCCTCCTTCCTTGTTATACCATCCAGGTGGTGAGCCACCTAGGGTGGGTCTTCTACACCCTAGGGTATAAAGTTTCTAAGCTCATTTAGTTAAGCTTCTAAATGTCTCAAGTTAACATAATCAACACAATCAGATGTGTTGATTATTTACTACCATTGCATTCTTTCTCTGTTGGTGACTCTTGTTTTTCTCTTCCTGTCACTTTTTTGTTGTTATTTGTGCATTGACCTACTTGGTGTTTTTGTTTCATCTAGGTTTTTGCTGCATTAGTTTTACTGTTTATATCTGGAATATTCTTGAGTATTTCCTGGGGTGTTGGTTTCATAGTAGTAAGTCTTTTGAGCTGGTCTGTTTCGTAAAATGTCCTTATATCTTAATACATTTTATGTTTTATTTATTATTTATTTATTTATTGGTACTGGGAATCAAATTCATGATCTCATGCTTGCCAAGCAGGTGCTGGGCTGCTGAACTATAACCCCGGCCCCCATATCTCAGTATATTTTAAAAGAAAGCTTTGCTGGGTAGGTTAGTCTGAGTTGGAAGTTGTTTGCTCTTAGGGCTTAAAATACTTCACTCAAAGCTCCTTTGAGATTTGTGTTGAGAAGTTTGTTGTAATTCTAATGGGTTTAGCTTTATATGTGGTGTTTGTTTGTTTTTCTATGGCTTCTTTTAAAATTCTGGGGTTGTCTTTGTTGGATATCTGGCAGTTTAATAAGGGTGTCTTAGTAAGGCTCCTTTTTTGTCACAGGCATGTGGTGTTCTGTAAGCCTCACTTCCTTGTATAGTGAACTATTTTCTCATATTTACAAAGTTTTCAGCTATGATTCCTGTAAACATATTAATGATTCCACTGTATTATCTTCTGACCTTTCTCTGACTCCAATTAGCCTTAGGTTAGTCTTTTCTTATTCTCTTATTTTTTCATGGCTCTTTGAGTATTTTTGATAATTTACCATTTGGTTCTCAATTTCAGACACTCTGTCATTACATTGGTCTTTTCTGAAATTCTATAGTTTTTAAAAAGTTTTTGCCTGACATCTTTTTGAGGATTCTATATCCTTGCTGAATTTATCATTCATGTTTTGAACTATCTTGGTCAGATTGTCCAATTTTTTACTAATGTCTCCTCTATTCACCTGGGACGTATTGAGTGACAGTGCTCTGAATTTTTTATTTCCTCTTCAACCTCATCTAGTTTCTTCATCCCATCTATATGTTTTTTTGTGGAGTTCCCCTACCTGGCATTTGCTTTCCTGTTTGTGCCTCCTTGCTCTGTCTTAAGAGAGTTGGGAAACCTTGGGGGCACTTCTGTAACTTTGATTCTCCATAATCCTTCATGTGTATATACCCATTTTTTAAATTGATTTTTATCCCCTGGAACTCCAGATAGTGGCACAGAGAGAAAACCAGTTGTTATTTACTATTATGTTACATTGGCTATAGTAGTAAATTCTTTAGTATCAATTGCACAACTGGGCATTACCAAAGCCTTAAAGCTACTCCTGGACATCCTTAATGAGAACTAAGAGGACTATGATTTTAGTGCAAACAGATCACCCATACATAAGCCCATAATATGACAGAACTGTAGATTCTGAGGAGTGTAGGCAGCAGTACCAGAGATCAAAGCTACCACTAGATTATCTCCTTCTTTGGTATCACTCCTTCTGATAATTTCACCCTCTGAACCTGACCTCTCTCAGCAGAATACAGGCCCTGTGGACATCTTGGTCTGATCCTGGGTCTTCCAAGGGGCTCCAGGAGGATCTCTACTTATCTCTCCTCTCCCCAAGGATATAACCCAAAGATTCTCTCCCTTGGCCTCTGTGGTAAGGTAACACTTGAGTCCTGAAGTAAAACTCTCCTCCTGGGTTTTGGACTCTTATTCAGTACCTGACTTGACCTGGATGAGTTGCTTGTCACCTCTGTTGCTCTGTGCTAAGGAATAGACCTTGGTGTGCACTTGTCTCTTCAATCCTGGGATTTCTCCCTGTGCAGGGCTTACAGTACAGGCCCAGGTATGTGGTGTGGACCCAGTGTGCAACTGGGGTGGAGGTGGTCATCCTGAGGGTTGCAGGCTTCCTATCTCTGTTGCTTTATTTTAATTTATTATTTCTTTTGTGAGACTGAGTGTTTTCCATGAGTCATTGATTCTTTTTTTTTTTTCTTTTCTTTTTTTTGTACCAGGAATCAAACTCAGGACCTCACACCTGCCAGGCAGGTACAGCACCACTGAGTCAAATCCCCAGCACGAGTCATTGATTCCTGTCCTTTCCTTTTCATTTCTTTTGCTTATTTTTCTGAGGATTTTTCTTATTGTTTCTATTATGTTGGCTTTTTTTCTTATTGATTTGCAATAATTCTTCATGTCATTAGACCTTTGTATAAGTATGGCACTTCTTTGTCTTCCAGTTTTTTCCTCTTTTTAACTTTATTTATAGACTTGTCAAAAACTTCACTATTTATGTAACCCAATTTATCTTTTTATTTCTGTCTTTAAAACAAAGGAACATTAAAATCTGTGCCTTTATTGAAGCTTACAGGCAGAAATTTGAAATCCTCAAAAACAACACAGAGCTGGGCACAGTAGTGCATGCCTGTGATTCCAAGTATCAGAGAAGCTGAGGCAAGAGGATCCCAAGTCTTAGGCCAGACTGAGCAACACGGTGAAATCCTGCCTCAGAAACTAAAATCAGGGGCCCTAGTAAGAGAAAAACTGCCTCCCAAGAATTGGCCATGCTAGGACTGGAAGGAGCACACCAAAAAGCCAACTAGCCAGCCTTTCCAGTAAGCTGTGCAAGCCATGTGGGTCCCAGGAAGAGAAAAGTCCATGCCTCCCAAGAATTGACCAGACTGGGACTGGGAGGAGGACACCAAGGAGCCAACTAGCCAGCCTTTCTCCTAAGCTGTCCAAGCCATGCAGGGCCCAGGAAGACAAAAGTCAGATAGCACCTCCCATGAGCCTACCAGCGCTCAGGCTGAGAATCATCATCTTCCCCCACCACCCTCAAACAACTGGCTGGTTTGGAGGTCAGGCTGAGTTGATAGCTACTGAGGTACAAAAAGCAACTGAATGCTTGTATTGTTTGGTTGACTTTGCAGGCCTGGGGCCAGTGGTCTGAGCATCTATTGGGAGGATGACAGTATATAATATAGCAAATATGGGGGATTTCCTTCTATCTTATTTTTGAAATCCAATATTGTTCTCACTGTTTTGTTTTGTTCTGATTAATTGTTTTACTTTATTCAATGTTCTGTTTTGATGGGTTTTATTCTGTTTTGTTTTGGTTTTATTTTGCTATAGCTGATAGAATGAACAACTATTGTGAAGATTGCAAGACACATTATGGTAGCCACTGTTGATTTCCTGTTATCCTGCTTCTAAGTTCTGTACCAATTTCACTGATTTGTTTTGGTTGGATTTATTCTGTTACATTTTTGTTGGGTTTTATTATCTTTAAAATAAAATTTTAAAATTAAAAAAAAACACTAAGAACAGCTAGGGATATAGCTCAGTGTGAAGGCCTTGTAATCCTCAGTAGTGCAAAAAAGAAAGAAAGAAAGAAAAAAAGAAAGAAAGAAAGAAAGAAAAAAGAAATAAGCAAAATGTCACCTAAGGGCAGGATAGATCATAGCATGTTACAGTCATTGTCAGAGTTAAATAAGCTAAATCTAATTTGTAATCCAAGGATTGGTATTCCACTTGGAGTAAGGACACTACAGATGGGAATCCAAACTGGACCACAATTATTTTATTCTATGACTAGGTTAGGGTGATTTCCAGTGGTTTTGTGAGCAAAAAACAGAGACTGGGAGCATTACTGTTTATGCTCATTTAACAAATATATGGTGTCTATACCATGTTTCAGGCATTTTCTAAGTATTTGTTCTAAGTACTTGAACTTATTAGTGTACAGTGAAAAGAGATAATGATCTCTGCCTCATGAGACTCATATTCCAGCAGGGAAAGACAAATAATAAATATAATAAATAGCTCAAGTTGATGGTATTTTTGGAAGGTAAGGAATATATATAACAAGATAAGGGAGACTGGAATAATGTGAGACTAGGGAGTGTCTCAATGGGAGCAGAACTTTAGGACTGGCCTCACTAAGAAAAGCAACTGAGACCTGAAGCTGAGGAATTAGAAGGGTGGTGACCACTTAGAAGCCAGTGCAGAAATATACTTGGCTTGGCTAAAGTGATGAGGGAGCAGTTGATACAAGTATAAAGCACTACAAGGTAGGATAAGGGATTGAGAATGGAGAAATGTGTATCTTATGGCCCTAAAAGGCAATGTAGAAATTAGTTTTTATTCTGAATGAGGTAAGGAAACTTTACAGTTTACTGTGTGAAAATAAATGCAGTAAACTATAGGTGAATCTCATTCTGCATGTGTTCCCAATTCTCAAATACTCCTTTGACACCTTTGTGACAACCTGAATTATGCCAACACTTATGCATTAGTACATTACCTTACTACTAGGGGGAGCCTCTCAAGATTCTAAGGCCCTTTCCCCACATCTGAAAGACCTCAGCAGCTGATGGGATTGTCAGCCACCCTTCCCCCACACCCAGGAGAAATCAGCAGCTGACAAGATCATCAGTTGCCCTTCCCCCACACCCAGAAAACCTCAGCAGTCCAGGGTAGCCTCAGATGCCCTTCCCTCACACCCAGAGGACCTCAGCAGCCCACAGACCATCACTGACCCCTTCTACCACCTGCAGTACCTCTGTGGGCTTGTGAGAGCCTCAGCAACCTCTCTCCCCACACAGATGACCTCAGCAGGCCAGTGACAGAGTAGTGAGTTCCCCCCTTAAGTAGTGGGCCTCAGTGGGTCAACAGGAATCTCAGCAAACCCTCCCCCAATCTGGAGGACCTTGGGGAGCTGCCGAGAGCACGAATGAGTCCTTTTTCCATACAGAAAATTCCAGATGGGTTGGCAAGAGCACCAGTGAGGCCTCCCCCTACCCAGAGGAACCAGAAAGGGTCTAAGAGACCCTCAGCAACACAGTAGGGTCCCATCTGGGATGCGCACTATAGGTCTGGCAGCCTGGAATGGCATGAAGCTACAGTAACACTAGGAGCTAAAGGTTGGCTTACATCAATACTCCTAGGCTAGTTAGCCTAGGAAGAATAAAGGACTTACCCCAGAGGTCTGACAGGAAGAATTCAGGGGACTGGCCCCTCCCCCACATTGTAGAATCCAGCAATTGAATGAATGTCAGTCACACAGTAGAACCCTAAGACACACACAATGGACAGTTGAGACTGGTGGGATTGAAAAGACCAAAGTATTAGCCCAAGAGTTGAAAATGACAAAATGAAAAAGCAAAATACAATGTTGAACACCCAATTCATCAGGCACAAGTACAGGAGACATCAAAATAGAGGACACTGGAAATCATATGCCTGAAATTTCTGAAAAGATAGCAAGTGAAACAGAAACAAATCCATGAGCCTATAGAGGAAATAAGATTAGAAATAATCTCTCAGGTAAAGAAAGAAATGACAACCTTAATAAAGAAGTTGGTCAGCATAGCTAGAGAAGACATAAATAAAAATGTACAGGGGCATGGGGAAAAGATGGAAACCTTGAATGAACAATATAGGAAAGAAATAGAATGCATGAAACAAATTCAAAGAGATATCCAGGAAATTAAAAATTCCATTGAAAGCTGGCAAAATCATTTGAACTAAATGAAAGATAGACTTTCAGAACTTGAAGACTGGATCACAGCTAGTGATCATGAAAGGAAAGAACATTTAAAAATAACATGGGATCATGAAATAACAATTCAACAGCTTCAAGATGATACAAAGAAAAACAATATAAGTTGATAGGTGTCAATGAAAATGCACGCATCAACACAAATGACATTAAAAAAAACTATTTCCAGAAGTAATAGCAGATAATTTCCCAAACATGGGAAAAGAATCTGATATACAGATAAGTGAGACATATAGAATGCCAAAGAGTCATAACCAAAATAAATCTACATCCAGACACATAATAATTAAGATCCTAGAAATTCAGCCTAAAAACAGAATATTAAAAGCTGTTAGAGAAAAGACACAACTCACCTATCAAGGAAAGCCTATTAGAATCATGGCAGACTTCTCAGCACAAACCCTCAAGTCAAGACAAGCTTGGAGTGAAGTGTTTCAAGCCCTGAAAGAAAACAACTTTCAACCCAGATTGATGTACCCTGCAAAACTTTATTTGAAAATTAGTAGAGAAATAAGATACCTCCATGACAAAGAACAACTGAAGAAATTCATGTCCACCAAACCAAGGCTAGAAAGAGTACTGAAAGACATACTAGATAGAGATAAAAATGACCACAATTCCCAGAACAATGGTAGAAAGAAAATCACCAGTCAGGGCAAGAAATCAAACAAGGGGGAAATGCAGGGAACCAACAACAGGAAAATAACATGACAAAGTTAAACCAGTACATATCAGTTATAACCATCAGTGTAAATAGCCTCAATTCACAAATTAAAAGAAGTAGAATGGCAGAATGGATCAAGAAACAGGATCCAACAATATGCTGTACACAAGGAACACATCTGAATTGAAAGAAAACTTATAGACTGAAAGTCAAAGGATGGAAAACAATATTCCGTGGGACAGGAACCCAGAAAAAACCAGGGATAGCTATTCTGTTTGCAGACAATGTGAGCTTCAAACTAAAAATGATCAGAGGAGATAAAGAAGGTAACTACATACTTGTTAGGGGAAAAATTCAAGCAGAAGAGGTAACAATCATAAATATATATGCACCAAGTACCAGAGCACCCAACTATATAAGACAAATACTAATGGACATGAAAAACCAAATATGGAATAACACAATTGTAATGGGGGACTTTAGTACTCCATTGTCACAAAGAGATAGATCAACTAGATAAAAAGACAGCAAAAAAAAAATCAAAACTAAATCAAACCTGTGAACAATTGGACTTACTAGATGTTTACAGAGTGTTTCACCCAATAACATCAGAATATGTATTCTTCTCAGCTGCACATGGGAAATTCTCTAAAATAGACCATATATTAGCCCATAGAAGATGCTTAATTAAATGCAAAGTGATTAAAATTATCCCATGCATGTTATCTGATCATAGTACACTTAAATTGGAAATTAATGGCAAAATAAACTGCAAAACCTACATAAATACATGGAAATTAAATAACACCCTCCTGAACAACCAATGGGTTACAGATGAAATTAAAGAAGAAATTAAACAATATCTACAATTCAATGAAAATGCAGATAAAACACCAGAACCTGTGGGATGCAAAGAAAGTCATCCTAAGAGGGAAATGTACAGCAATGAATTGTCACCTCAGGAAAGCAGAATAATTACAAATAAACAACCTAATGCTGCATCTCAAGCTTCTAGAAAGAGAAGAGCAAGTCAAGCCCAAAGCCCATACAATAGAGGAAATTATAAAGATCAGAACAGAAATTAATGCTACTGAGACAAAGAAAACAATACAAAGAATGAATGAATGGTTGGTTCTTTGAAAGAACAAACAAAATTGATAAACTCTTAGCCAACCTTATGAAGAAAGGAAAAGAAAAACTCAAATTCATGCAATCATGAATGAAAAGGGTGAAATTACTACAAATCCTGTGAAAATTCATAAGATCATGAACACCTACTTTGAAAATCTTTACTCACATAGTCTGGAAAACACAGAGGAAATGGACAGATTCCTAGAAACATATGATTTACCAAAGCTGAATCAAGAAGATATAACAATTTTGAATAACCCAATATCAGTTACTGAAACTGAAAATGTGATTAAGAACTTACCAGCAAAGAAAAGCCCAGGTCCTGATGGATTCATGACTAAATTCTATAAGAAATTTAGAGAAGATTTAACATCAATACTCCTCAAACTCTTTAATGAAATTGAAAAGGAAGCAATTCTCCCTACCTCATTCCTGGAAGCAAGCATTACGCTTCTACCAAAACCAGAGAAAGACCCAACCAAAAAAGAAAATTACAGGCCAATCTCCCTAATGAGCATAGATGCAAAAATCCTTAATAAAATACTGGCAAATAGAATGCAACAAGTCATCAGGGAGATTATACACCATGATCAAGTGGGGTTCATCCCAGGAATGCAGGAATGGGTCAACACATGTAAATCAATAAATGTAATACACCACATCAACAGAGCCAAAGATAGAAATCACAGCATCGTCTCAATAGCTTCAGAAAAAGCTTTTGACAAAGTCCAACATGATAAAAACCCTACAGAAAATAGGAATAGATGGTCTCTATCTCAATCTGATAAAAGTGTCTATGACAAACCCACAGCCAACATCATACTATATGGACAAAAACTGAAAGCTTTCACTCCCAAATCAGGAACAAGACAAGGATGTCCATCACCAATCCCACTCAGGTAAGGAGGGCCAACTAGATCCTACCAAGAATGCCACATTTGTGTATAAGTTACATCCCTAAAGAATCAACTGCTATGAGTGACTTGAGCAGCAGTTAGAAGACAGAAAGGAAAAAAGACTCCTTTGAGAAGCCCTGTATGTTTGCGCTTCTTCTACCTCTCAGGGCACCAATAAAAATCATACACAGAAAAATGGCATAATGGTCAAATTTATATGTGAGAGTTTTGCATGTGAAGAATTCAGGTGAAAAATGATACTGTGCATCTCATCAAGCAATCAACACTGACAAGGAACCATCATCCACATAAAAGGTAAATATATATAACTTTGCTGGAAAATAGGTCAAATAAACTGAGGAAGAAGGAAGAGGAAACGCACTCTTATGGTTATCACTGCAATGCACAGGTATTATCTGACTTCTTGTGGCCAGATAGGAAATTTACAGAAATTTGAAAGACGACCAGTAAAAAGACTGAATTGCCAGGAAAAATAAGGAAGATGAGATTATGAATGAAATATGATATTTAGCCAAGAAAGTTGTACAAAATTGTCCAAAAAAAATGAAATATGTTTGAAAGGAGATAGGACTTTACCCTCCTTGTTCCTACTCTGGTTTTAAACACAAAAGTTAGCAGAATTTGCCAGTTTTCAAGGGGCTGAGACAATTCAAAACATGTTTACTCCAAAATTCTTCCACCAGACTTCACAGTTAAACCTGGTGCCAATATGTTTTATATCTTCATGAATTATTTGTCTTTCATAAATATTCTTCTTAATATCATATGTCAATATTTATGAATCAACCTAACTCTAAACATTCTTCGTACTGCCATTGATCCTACACTGAGAGACAATGTAATGTAGTGCTTAATAACCTGGTTTTCTAGGTTGAAATCTTGGCTGTGCTTCTACTTCTAATGCTTCTGAAAGTTATGAGATATGATAAAAAATACAGTGAAGGTTAAAAGTTTTTTACAATAAAAAACACACTGCCACTTATTCCCCTCAAAATAACCCCACCACCACCACACCTACCCTTCAAACACACTTATACCATCATTCTTCCCACTTTCTGAAGCAGTTCTGGAAGTCCTTTTTCTTGAGTGCAAAGAACCAGAAATTGCATGGTGCCAGATTCAGTGGATAAAGTGAACAAGAACACCCTGTAAGATTTTTACCAACCTTCCTTTCAGTTGGATGGCACTTGGCAACTTTATGTAAATTTTTTATCATCCCACTCATAAAGATGCTCATAAAAGAGGATTTTCAGAACTGTTTTAGAAAGTGGTCACAACTATGAGATAAGCATGTTTAAAGTGAAGATTAATGGCAACATGTCATATTCTAATAAATTGTTAAAATTTAAACATTCACTGTGTATTTCAATTATACTTCATATTTAGCCTCTCTGTCTCAGTGTGCTCCTTTCAAGTGGCATAATAATCACACCTACTTCATTTTTTTCTATTTTTTTTTTGAGGATTAAATAAGAGTTTCTGGAACATGGACAGTGCTACATAAGCTTCAAATGTCATAATAATCACTATTTTCACTTATTATGCATTCTCTTGTCAGAATGACCCTGTGAAAAGAATATCTTACAAAAAAAGTTTAGGAATTTGTCCAAGAATACACAACTAGCGAGTAACAGAGTTAGGACTCAAAGGTGAGCCTTTCTCATGCCCATTCTACCTTACTACAACACTGTCTTTTATTTTTAAGATTATTGCATCAATATGAATCATTAATTTCTCATCAGTATCCTCTACAATATAATTACTGAACACTATATCTAATTCATACGTTCCTTTATGTAGTCCAAATAACTGTCCACAGCCTCTCATCTTGGTTTCTTTTAAGTCCTGTGTTGTGAGTACAATTCAGGACAGCCCCCTGAAAGTAACTAAAAAGATATCCTCAGCCCAATTTGGTCTCTCCTCAGAGAGGCCACAGCCAGTGTGAGCACCACAGTGACTTTAGCACACATCTCAAAGGTTGGACCTGGTGAGAACTTACCTTGAGAATGCAGACATCAGACCTGTGCAATTGTACAAGTCTCCCTGGTATCCCTTCTTTCTCTGACAGCCTAGATGTATACTTACACATCTAGGCTTGTACATAATGTAATAATTACATCATTACAATTATATTGTAAATAATTACATCATTGGAACCTATTGATTTGAAAACTTGGAGGTTTTCACCAAGTAAGTTTCTGGTTCCTAGCCAGGTGTAGTGGCACACGCCTTTAATTCCAGCACTCTGGAAGCTGAGATAAGCGGAGTGTTGTGAGTTCAAGGCCAGCTTGGGCTACAATGTGAGCACAAGGCCGGCCTGAACTACATAGTGTGACCCTGCCTCCAGAAACTAGGGCCGGGAGTTTAACTCAGTGGCTTAAATGCCTGCCTGGCAGGCGTGAGGTTGTGAGTTCAATTCCTGGTGCAGTAAAAAAAAAAAAAAAAAAAAAAAAAAAAAATTTCTGGTTCCTAGACAACTTTTTTCTTTTACTGTTCTATCATCTTTTTCTCTTCTCTTCTATAACCCAAACTTGAGTTGTACAAGCCCAGCCACCAGGCAAAATATTACCACTTCTTAAACTGCAAAAATAAATAAAGGATGACGTCTTGGTCTGTTTGTGCTGCTGTAACAAATATAGACTGGTGGCTTACAAGTAACAGAAATTTACTACTTGCAGTTATGAAGAGAGAAAACTCCAAGAGCAAAGTGCTGACTGGTTTGGTGTTCACTAAGAGCCCCCTTTCTGTTTCATAAATGACAGCTTTTCATTGTGTCCTGTGATGGAAGGGACGAGGGCCAACCCATGCGGCATAATGCCAATTTTGTTATGAAGACACATTGTTGTGGGTGTATAATACCAATGTTTATTATTTAGACTATTTCTATTGATGAATTATTAATTTTATGAGTTTTATTATTAAATAATGATTAATAGGAAAAATATCAAAAATGAAGCATTGATTTCTTTTTTGAGACGGGGTCTTGCTCTGTAGTCCAGGCTGGCCTTGATTGTCCTGCCTTAGCCTCCCAAGTACTGGGATTACAGGTGTGTGCCACCACACCCAGCCTAAATTTTTAATATCAACTGTTTATAAAAAAGCATCAAAATTTTCAGCATTAATTGTTTTCTGGTGTAAAAGCCTAACAAATAACAACAGAAATAAAGTCCTATATAAACCACAATGAAAATACCAGAACTCTGCAACAAAAACAATCTTTACTTCAATTATCACACCTAAGGCAGTCTTCACGTATGACAACACCATACTTATCCCGCCAGCACATGTGTTTTGGTTTTCTAGCGTTTTTGTGGGACATACTTGACATCTTGCTGGTCTTGCTATTTTGTCAGGAGGTACTTATTATACTGTACAATGTGTAGTTAACAGGAACATAAAATATCTACAAAATCAAGTATTAAATTCTTAATACATATTGTGTGTTCAGGAATAAACATCAACATTTTCATATCAGCTGTGTACTTGCTTACAAAATCTAAATGATAACATTGAAATAAATCCCCATATGAACTACAGTGAAAATACAAATAGAACTCTACAACAAAATAAGTTTTCTTTCAAATGTCACACCTAAGGCAGTCTTCACACATGACAACTGCACATTCCATGCACATATCTGGCTTGCACTGACAGTATATTTGCTTAGGTTTCCTTTCCCAAGTGGCAGGACATTCTTGTTACCTCTCTTGTCTTGTTGTTTTGTCAGGAGCTTCATACTATATTGTAGTTCACATAGGTGTTTTTTCTGATGTTATCATTTAGGTTTTGTAAGCAAGTAAACAGTTGATGTGATGTTGATGTCATTCTAAACACTCATTACATATTTGATATTCTATTTTATTGGTATCTTTTTCTTTCTTGGTAGGTGTGTCAAAAATTCCTCAGGAAATTTTGAAGGAAACCAAATCTCCTCAGTGTCATTGCTATTATACAAAACTCATAGCCATACCCATAAGTCTTTTCCATCCATAAATTTTTTACATTCCTGCAATTATCATGAGAAAGCCCTGCTAAGTATGGCAGACCTATGAATGCTTTCATTTCTGCTAGTGAGGTATCATAATAAACACATTTTTTACTATGGCTATTGGTGCATACAGAGCATTTTACTTGTAT
Source organism: Dasyprocta punctata (assembly GCA_004363535.1). Lineage (NCBI taxonomy): Eukaryota > Metazoa > Chordata > Mammalia > Rodentia > Dasyproctidae > Dasyprocta > Dasyprocta punctata. Next base: position 38,753 of record RJWM01002141.1, on the reverse strand, counting down.
TTCATCATTTGTGTATTACACAACATGTTATGGCATTTCAGCTGTTACAGTTTTGAACACTGAATGATGGTCACGTCATTCTGTCCCATAGGTTTCTCCCCTGCCAAGATCCTCACTGTATTTTTGGATGTAATTCTAACATTGGATTGTTCCACTTGGATGTATGTCTACTTTGTACCATTTTGACTAGTCAAATATGTACTAATATTGCTGTTTTCTTCATGATTTGAATCAGGGAGGTCATCATTTCTTGTGTCTGTATCAACTGATTCTGGCTCCATTTCACTGTTACAGGAACTTTGGCTCACATGGCCAACATCATAATCTGTGCATGAGTCACCTAATGATTCACTTTCAACTTCCTCCAAAACTTGCAAGTCTGGTTTTTCATGTTGCACTGTACTAAACTGGACTGCTTCTACCAGAAAAATCAAAAGGAAACTTTAAAAAATCCTAAATGCACACCTGTTGCCTCTTTCGAGCTCTTGTGCATAACTTACTGTTCATCTGCCAAGTGGGTGAATGCACAGATGGGTTCCTGCTGTCTCCACACCCAGCTACAGTGAATCACACCCACACTGCATTATAGAACATGTTTACTGAGAGAGAATAATGGCTGCAGCAGCAAACAAGTGCAATCCGGGAAACACTGCCATGTGTGGGCCTCCAGCAGACTGGGAACAAGTGGACCCAAGCCTCTCCCTGTGAGTCAGCACTATTCACAGACCAGGGTTAGAGAGAACAACAACCACAGCAGCAAACAAGCCCAGTCTGGGAAACAGTGCCAGGCATGGGCCACAGCTGTACTGGAAACAGCCAGACCCCAGCCCCTTCTGGTGCATGGGCTGGCAAACAAGAAGTGCCAATATCCTCCCCCACTGTAAGTGACCATCTTATCCAGAGAAACACAGGCTGTGATGATAGCTATGGAGGTGAAATGCAATTGGATGCCTATGGTGCTTTGGCGTTTCACTAACACTGCAGGTCTAGGGTCAGTGGTCTGATCATAGGTTCAGAGGATATTGCTAAGCAGTGTGTCATCTAGGGGGGATCTCCTTCTGAGGGCTGCAGCCATTGTTGATTCCCTATGGTCTTGTTTTGAGGTCCTATACTGTTTCCATTGTTTTGTTGGGTTGAGTTTATTCTCTTTTGTTTTGTTTGATTATGTTCAATCCCATAGTAGGAGAAGCTATTTCAAAGATAGCAAGATACATTATGGTAGCAATTTTAGATTTACTATTGGCTTGTTTTGAAGTCCTTTATCACATTCATTGTTTTGTTTTTATTGTTTCTATTCCATTCCATTCTGTTTGATTTTTACTATGTCTGAAGTTATCTGCAGCTATTTCAAAGACATCAAAAGGCATTATGATAACTACTATTGATTTCATAATGTTTTGAAGTCCTGTATCTCTTACACTGCTTTGTTTTGATTGATTTTATTCTGTTATATATTCTTTTTTTTTTTTTTTTTTTTTTTTTTTTTTTTTTTTTTTTTTTTTTTTTTTTTTTTTTTTTTTTTTTTTTTTTTTTTTTTTTTTTTTTTTTTTTTTTTTTTTTTTTTTTTTTTTTTTTTTTTTTTTTTTTTTTTTTTTTTTT
>RJWM01002141.1:0-37054 GCA_004363535.1 Dasyprocta punctata | reverse complement strand
CTGGCCTCAAACTGTTATATATTCTTTAAAATAAAAAAAATTTAAAAAGAACATGCTTACTTAAAAGAATAGTGTGGGTATATTTTACCCCCTGTAATGCTCAGGTAAACATATGAAAATCTGTTGGAGCATTGTGAGGGTAAAGATCCCAGTTTGACACTTCCACACAGGTGCACACACCTTGCTGTTCTTTGTACCAAGTGGGTAAACATAAAGATTGCTTCCTGTATCCCCAAGGCACAGCAACTGAGATGCACAGTTGGCTCTTATGTTAAAATACAAATTTACAGTGGAAAAGTATTGTTGTAACCCAGCATTGTACCCTTTGGGTTGCACTAATCCCATTCATTAGAAATCTGTCCTAATGACCGAATCACCTTCCAAAGTCCCCACCTCCTAGTAGGTTAGGATTTCAATAAGTGAATTTTGGGGAGACACAAACATTCAGACTACAGCAAAGAAGACACTATGTACAAAAAGTATGGAGATAGGAGAGATTTCAAAGTTAAGAAAAAGGAATAGTGGAGACTAAAACTGACTGGACAAATCAGAAAAGTTCAAGGTTTACTCTCACTTTCTTTAAAGTCCAAGATAAAATAATAAATAAATAAAGTATTTAAAGTCCAAGATATCTATACTCTTTGTCTAGTAATGACCAGAGAAGACTTTAACGGATATAATAATCTCTATCCATAATAATTGTTATGGCTTATATCTAGATGCCCCTCCAAAGCCTCATACAGTCATAGGTGGGGCTTTTTGAAGGTGGCTGGATCCAGAATATGTGCTGCTGGAATCCCAGCTTTTTGGAGGTGGTTTGATCTAGAGTGCATGATGCTGGAATGAAGGATATGATCCTGGGATTGATTCATGGTGTGATGCTAGGACTAAGGCTGCCCTACCTTGGGTGTTGGTGCTACCCAAAGGATGGATAACCTGGATAAAATATAAAAGGCAGAATAGTCACTACTGGTAGCTTGTAACTTGCTGCTTGCTTCTTCGCTGCCTTCTGCCTGCCATGAACTCTTCTCATCTGTAATGCCCTTCTGCCTTGTCACCCTGCCTCAGAGCCACCTGACCATGAACTGAAACCTCTATGAACTGTGAGCCAAATAAAACTTTCCTCTTTTAACTTTGTATGTTGGCTATTTTGTCTCAGTGACAAGAAAAGTAACTAGGACAATAATTTTTAAGAAAATTCTTGTTTCTCAGATTCTCCTTTGTATTACCAAAATGCCCACATAACATCATTACCAAAAACAAAACAAAAATGTGGCTTAAATAAAATGTAAAACAGAACTCCTCTGCTCTGAACTCCTCAACAAACCATCCATCACTGAAGCACACACCAGTCAAATTTACACTAAGTAGACAGTTCATCAGGTTTTTATCTTCTTTATTTTGTACTTAAGATATTTGAATTTTATTCAGAATTTAACATGATTGGCATGAGATCACATAAATTTAAATCTTCTAAATAAAACAAAAATAGAAATAAAGAAATAAGACTTCAACATACAGCAATAAGAAAGGCAAAATATGCTAGCTCATACTGTTTTAGTTAATAGGTAACATGCTAAACCTTTTACTTCCTTACTTTTTCTGTTCATGATTGGTAAATTTATTTTTGTTTAGGATAAAAAATACATCATCCACAAAAGAAACCAAGCACTCCAGTGGTTTAATGCAATACAGGTCCTTGAGTAGCTGTCTTGAGTAGCTCTCTTAATAGTAGTCATATGATGGGGGATACCTTCTCTCTGAAAAAAATAAAGCAGTGGATGAGCGGAATGAAACACAGAAGACAGGAGTTTTGTGTTAGAGGTGACCCTGCATTCAGCTGCAATTATGATAGTTTTTCTTGTGATACTAGGAATTGAATTTAGGGCCTTTGTACTAAGATACATCCTCAGCCCATTTTTCTTCATTTTATACTAAGTTGTTAAGTTGCCTAGATGGGGCTCGGACATACAAACCTTCTGCCTTAACCTTCCATGCAATACATTTCTTAAAGTCATACAGAAAAGACTTCACTGTTCTTGAACATTGCTATGAACAATGAATTCTTTGTTTCCCTTAAGAGTGTTGCCCCTCATGCTTTGTTTCTTCATAATGATTGGTGTCACTATTTTTTTCTTTCTCTTGACTTTCTTCGGATCTTGATCTTTTCTCCTCTGATGATCTTTTTTCACATCTTATTTTATCCAGCTTCCCCACAGCTAGAACTTAGATTATACCATTAGCAATAATCACAACCTCAACTTTATCTCAATTTCAAGCATCTTACTCTCCAACAACTGCCTTCTATCTTTCCAACTCATACTCTCTAATACCCCAACGATGACATTTTTGACTGTCATCAGCACTGAAAATCCAATGATTCTAACACTTCTTTTTTTTTTTTTCCAGTGCTGGGAATCAAACCCAGGACCTCATGACTGCTAGGCAAGTGCTTTAACCCTGAACTACACTGCCAATCTCCTGTCACTTTATCAGCATCCTTCCCCCCACTTTGTGTCCTTCATCCTTCCTAATCCAGTTTAGATTCTACTGTTGATCATTAGAAACACTAACTTGAATCTGTCTCTGTCAAGCATTCATGGTAAAACTCCACCATCTGATTAAACCAACTTTCCTCCTATTATGTGTCTACCTTTGAGTGACTAAATGAGGCTGGAGAAAAACTCATGACCATGTCTGTGTTTTCACTGTAGTTTCATGACCTACCACCCAAGAAGCCTGTTACATTTCTTTAGTTCTTCCCTCCTATCTTCTTAGATGACTATTTCATTCTTACCCCTCCATACTCCCATCCCTAGCCTTGTGCTTAGCTGATAATTTGCCTACTATTTTACTCAGAAAATTAGAAGCAACAGAAGGAAATTTGTATGTACTGTGTTTGCCATACATCCCACATTTCTGGACCTACGCAATATATTGTCTTTCTTTCTTTTACATTATCTTACCTAAGACAAATCCATCTAGCTGTGCGTCAGAACTACTCTTCTATCTAAGACATTACTCAGCCATTCTTCACTTTCTCCTGCATAGTCAAATTTGCCCTCCTCATAGGTTCATAATCAACATACAAACATGTTATTTCTCCCATCTAAAAGAAAATAAGAAGCCAAAACACTGTAATTTCTCCAGCTAGTTTACAGTTCACTGCTGTCCTTCTACAAAGCAAACTGTCCTCCACATTAGTGCTCCAGCGATCTCTGAATTCCTCAAATTGTCAGTTTTCCTTCTTTCAAACAGTCTCTTTTCAACCCTCATCTTACTTGACCCCTCAGTAGCTTTGCACACATTTGAACAGTCTTTCCTCCCTAAAATGTTTTCTATCTTTCTTTGGCTTCCAGGTCACGACACACTCTCAGTTTCCTATTCTCTTCCTGTCCACTCCTTCCACTTCTCCTTCACCAGTTTCTCTTCATCTATCTGGATTATAATACAATTCCAGCTGGTTACTCTATTGCCCCTCTTGGGTCTACTCTCAAGAGTAACCAGAAAGGCACTTCTAAATTATAAGTCAGATCATTTCATTCCTCCGTTTAAAATCCTCCAATGGCTTTGCATCTCTTCTCATGGTATAAGCAAAAGCCAAAACCTTTATAATCACCTGTAAGGCAATTTAGCTTCCTGTTGTCTTCCTGATCTCAAGTTCTATACTCTCTCACAAGCTCTCCCCATTCCAACTACTGGCTTTCTTGTAGTTCCTCAAATTCATCAGTCCTTGCCCTCCTCTCCCCCACCCTGAGCCTGGCTCCCTAGCCTTCTTCATGTCTTTATTAAAATTTAGCCTCTCAGTGATGTTTTCATTGGACAGTCAGTTTAAAAATTACAACCCTCCTCCCCTCACATTATTTATTTATTTATGTATGTATGAATGTATTTTTGAGACAAGGTCTCACTATGTAGTTCAGTCTGGCCTTGAACTTGCCATGTAGTCCAGTCTGGCAGTCCTCCTGCCTCAGACTCCCGAGCACTGGGATTGTAGGCATGAGCCATCACGACCAGCCCCACACCCCTCTTTCTAATCTGCCTTCCCTGCTTTATACTTCTCCACATGATTGTGCCATCTGACAAGTACATGTGTTTTACTTCATATAGAAATATATTGTACATGCATAAATGTGTACACGGAAGTATCTAACCCAATTAATTTTCAAACGTTGAGTACAACCATGTAACCAGATATGTAATACTACCAACACCCTAGGAAGCTTTTGTGCTCTTTTCCAATCACTCTTACCCTTCCACTCTCTAAGGGAGCCACTAGCCTGACTTCTCACACTGACTTCTGTTCTGTTTTTCTATCTCACATGAAGGGGCTCAGAGAGAGACATACCTCACACTTCAGTGATCTGTTTATTGCTAATTCTTCTACTACCAACCTACAAGCTTCACGGGGCAGAGACTTACTTTGTTCACAGCTGCACCTCCAATGCCTACAAGAATGTCTGGCACAGAGTTGAAGCTCAATGAAAGTGGAATGCATGGATGAAGGAAATGTTGAACAGATGGAGAGTCAGAAAGTTAAGACAGGCTTCAAGTCAGAACCAAATCTGGGATGATGAGCAGGAAGTCATGAGGCAGATCAAGAAAAGAAAGATATCAACCTAAGAAAGACAGAGATGGCACATGGGCATGGCCATGTGGAAAAATAAACACAATTTAGAAGGCAGTTGGCAAGCTCAGAGCAATGAACAACAGCCATGTGCTGAGAAACTATAGCAACAAAGGCTAGAAAAGCTGGCAGGTGCCAGATTTCAAAGGCCTTCATAAGTATGTGAAAAGGGGTGAAGAAGGGTAAAATATAGAGCTCTTTCAGGTGCTTCTACAACCCTTTTTAGGGTGTTTAGGGAATCAGAAACAGGATTTCTTTGAAGTCGACCCATTAATAATGTGTCCTAGTGTTCTCAGAAGAGAGACTGAAGCCTGCTGTAATGTTCATAGACCTCTAACTACTCCTGAATATGTGGGGAACATTTAGAAGTCTGGGGAATGAGTGAGTCCCTCTTTTCCTTTGAAGGAAAGACGAACTCAAGTTGGAAATATAAGTGTCTGAGTCTGTCTGGTTAGCTGTGTTTTATAGAACTGAGCCAAGGAGCCAGGGTGCTGTCTTCTGCACTTGCTGGACATGGCTTTGAGGAGATGACACTCATCCCCACAGAGATGGACATACAGAAATCCTCTAGATGTCTTCGCCACCCCAAGGGCTTGTGCCTGACATCAGTGATTCTCAAACCTGAGTTTGGGTCAGAATCACCTGGAAGCCTTGCTAAAACACAGATTACTAGGTCTATCCCCAAGTGTTTTAGATGTTTTTGTGCAGTAGGTGAAGCATGGGGTCAGAGAATTTGCATTTATCATGAGCTCCTGGATGCTACCAGTGTCACTGGTTTGAGGATGATGCATGGAGAACCACTACACAATGCTAGCCTCCTAAGGGAGACGCAAAGTCTAGTTTCATCTTTCTTTTCTTCCAGAGAGGTGTGAATCCCTCCTCCTTATCATTTCTGACCTTCGACTTCTCCATCTGTTAAATATAACAGTCTCACGTATACTGCAGGACAACCAGTTAGATTTGAATGTCTAGGCAGGAATGGTGGCACACGTTTGGAATCCCAGCACTTTGTGAGGCCAAGGCAGGAGGATTGAAAGTTTGAGCCTGGCCTGGGCAATTTACCAACTTAATGAGACCATTTCTCTAGACAGACAGATAGATAGGGAATTAAAAATAAATAAACCAATAAATAAAAGACTACAGTGTGAAAGCCTAGCATCACAAAAATTGAAAAGATTGAATTCCTGATAAATAACAATTGCTGTACACACACACACGATATATATAATTTACTAAGTATCTGAAACTCAAATATGGTGCTTCTTAGCTACTTTCCTAATCAAATTATGCAACTTCTTGCTTTTGTCAAATAGAAGGGAGATGGTAACAATTACCTTGCAGGTAAGGACTTCAAATGACATATGTAAAGTCCTAGGCTTTTAACGAGAGGCTGATAAACGGCTGCTCTGGCTGCTTAGCCTGTCACATCATAAAGCAGATGCTCTTAGCAGAGGACCAGCAGCCTCAGGCCTGGTAATGGCCACAGTCAGCAAGATGAAAGCTGCCAGTCCCTGTTTTTTCAAACCCAGAGAGACTCTATCTCATCACCTTCTGCCCTAGGCTACAAGCTTATGTTCTGAGGTTTCTTTTAAGTCCCCAAAGTGCCCAGGAATGCCTGACACATTTGGCATTCAGTAAATATTAATGAACACTGACATCTCTGTGAAGAGACGCCCCTCCCTTCGCTCTGCCCCTCAGGGCTGCACTTACTTGGGTACCTGCGGATCATCCTGACGGGCTTGTAGTTGTGGTCTGTCTCTTGGATATGACAGACATATTTCTCATTTAACTTGACTGGGTATTTCAGGACCGAGTACACCCGGAAGAGGCCATTCATCTGCTCCTCCAGGATTTCGACTGTACTGTGGTTGCTCAGGTCCCTCTCACCCCGGTCTGACCAGGTCACGTTGGGTGCAAAGTACCAGCCCTTGGAGATGCAAATGGCCACATCCTCATCATCAACCTTGTCAAATTGCACCTGGGGTATTTCAGTGTCTGAGTGGAAAAAACAACAAAGCAATTAGTTCCTTTTACTTTCAGCCTCAGGAGGTTCAAGGGAGCAGAAATCTTGCCGTTGGTTTTTACTTTAACCCCTTACGGAGCCAATACATCTGGAGGTGCATTATGGCTAATATTGCGGTCCAAGCATAATGAAAGAAGAACAGGATACAAATATGCTCCTGTCCTCGAGATCTCACCTACCACTGCTGTCTTTAGTTTTGGGAACTCTCTTCTTAAGGTGGGTCATTCCAGACTCTCTACTGGCGTCTGACACCCTGCTGAGACTCTCCAATGGTAGTGAGCGATTCTCATCACTACCTCCCTATCTCTGCCAATTGTTATCCGGGACAAATTCTTCCAGGCAGACCTCCCAATCTCCATGAGGTCTCTGGTGAAAAAGATAGTTCTACAAACAATCCTGTCAAGGGTAAGGATCCCTAGATACCATGGAGAGTCACTGATCAGCCAGACCTACATTTTAATAGCAAGAAGAGCGACACCTAGAGAAGCTAAACGAGTTGCCCAAAGTCATCCAGAATTAGCTCTTGGGCATTCTGACTCCCGGTGCATGGCTGTTCTCACTAAATCCCATATCAAGTATCAGAGTTTCCAGATAGGCTGAATGTGTTGGAGTAGATTTGGGGGTATTATTGTTACAATTTGTTTGGTGAGTTTGGGATTAGACCAGTCCTGCTCATGTTGTTTTGTGTGTATTAATGAATGAATGATTCCACGGGTACAGATCTGGCAACTTTTATTCAGAATAATATTTTTAGCTAAGATAAATTGACATTCCAAACCCCTGACTTTCATGATAGAAATAAATGTAACTTATAGTAATTTGAGTAAAAGAGAGAAAGTGACAACATCAAAAGAGAAAGCCTACAACTTATCCTCATGAAGACATAGAGCTTAAAAACAAATTCATCAGTAAAATTTCTTCACCTTCTACGATCAGCTTAATTGTACTTTCACCTCTTCCAACCGGCGTGATGGCCGAGCACTTGTACATTGCTTCGTCAATGAAGTCCACGTTTCTTAGTAGAAGTGATAGACTCCCCTCAGAAATTTCATCCAGATCCACAGAGACTCTTCCTTCATACATGGCATTTTGATCTTCTAGCTGCTCTGTGTTATTGTGAAACTGGTAAACTAACTTCGTGAAAACTTCAAAGAAATCATAGTACCGGAAAAAGCGGTAAAATTTCTCATCATCATCCACCTCATATTCCTCTCTGATGTCTTCTCTTTCCCAAGAAAATTCAAGATTTTCTGTGCCCTCCACAAAGGAGAAATGGCAGGAGAGAGTCACATCAGTGAAGGGGTGAGCCCGCAACTCTTCTGCCAACACTGAGACTGTGGAAGAAGAAATGAAGTTAGTGAAGACCAATGACCACTGCACCAAGCAGAGTCTAATGACAGATCACAGAATCACTCCAGCTATTTCAAGTGGGAAAGGGTTTAGTACAGATATTTATAAAATCACTGGAAGATTGGCTGGGTGAACCCAAAGCAGGGCATGGAAAGGTGAGGCTTGCAATGTGTGTTTTCCCTCCCCTACATCATGCTAGGCTCAGAATGACCCAGCAGAACTGGTTGGCTGCGTTGCTGCTGCCTTTGCCTTATTTGGAAGCTGGTGAATTAGGAGGGTGTCACAGTGGGTATTGGCTCCAGAACCAAACTGCACCTGCCAAATTCACAAAGGCAAAGGAAAGGATGGCTTGTGTGCTGCGTAACCTTTTTCCCACTTCAACCAGCTGCCAATTTAATCCTTGCACAAGTGTATCTGATTGGCAGAACCTAAATCACTCCCAGAACTCTAACAGCAAAGCAATGCTGAAAATGTTGTTTTTTATTCTCCAGCTCTAGTAATCCAGGAAAGCACATCGGAAATAAACAGATGTTCAATAAATAAACCTACTCTGCTTGCCACAAATACCTTCCAGTCTAGGCAGTTATCAATAGTAGGGAGCACAGCCACGGCCTAGGTACTATTCAGATAATCATAATGTGAAATAGAACCCTGATATGTTACAGCTAGAAGAAAGTTTTGAGATCATCCGACTCAATGTTTTCAAACTATCTTTCCTAGAACTCACCCCAGAGTTTGCTACTGATGGTTGGGGCAGACCAAATCAATGGGATCTCCACTCCCTTACCATTTTAATTAGGACAGTCCCTCTCTGATTTTCCTATAAATTAAGCTTCAAAATTCAGAGTTCTCCTGTCAAATGTCTCTGTCACTAAAAGACAAAACTGATCAGCCAGGCGTGGTGGCACACGCCTTTAATCCCAGCACTTGGGAGGCTGAGGTAGGAGGAGTGTTGTGAGTTCGAGGCCGGCTTGGGCTACAATGTGAGCACAAAGCCGGCCTGAGCTACACAGTGCGACCCTGCCTCAAAAAACCAGGGCTGGGAGTTTGGCTCAGCGGTTTATGCACCTGTCTGGCAGGCGCGAGGTTGTGAGTTCAATCCCCGGTGCTGCAAAAAAAAAAAAAAAAAAAGACAAAACTGATCCCCAGGAACCAAACTTGTTCAAGATCACAAATTAAAATACAAGTAGCACTGCAGAGAGAAACAAGACCCCTCAAAGTTTAAAAGGCACCTATAATGTCATAGTTAGCAAATTGTGTGTGTGTGCATGTGTATGTGTGTGTGTGTGTGTGTGTGTATTGCTGGGGATTGAGCACAGGGCCTAACACATGCGAGAAAATCACTCTACCATTGAGTAATCTTCCTGTCCCATTACCAAACATTACTTACAAGATAAATTCTCAGTGTGAGTAAGAGAGAATAAGACTTAAGAGTTATGAAAGAAAGCATTTTTTCCCCCTAGATGCACTGGGCTGGTGACAAGCGGCAGAAAGGAAGAAGGGCTGGTCAGTGTGACCATGCATAAGATCGCTGCTTGACACATTGAGGTGAGATGAAACAGAAGAAACAGGTGAAGAATTACAGTGAGCAAATCCAAATGATCGAAGTTAGTGGGCAAGGAAGCTCCCAAGCCATCAGTCCTGCAACGAGCAGCTGGACCCATACCCAGTAGTAGACCCGCCAGCTGAATAATGGACACAATCTGCTCGTTTCAGTAGCAACAGCCACATAGCTCAGAAAGCTGGTGAAATGTCATTCTGGGTGTGTCTGTGAGGGTGCTTTTGGATGGGATGAATATCTGAATAGCTCGACTGACTAAAGCAATTGCCCTCTAATGTGGGGAGTTCTCAGCCAGTGGAAGTCCTAAACAAACAAAAAAGCTGACTCTCCTACAAAAGGAAATGCCTCCTGTTTATATGCTTGAGCAATCATTTCTTGCCTTCAGGCTTGAAGTGAAACATGGGCTCTTCCTGCAACGCCAGCCTTTGTGCTCAGGCTAGAACCACACTACTTGCCTTCCAGCTTTGCAACTACAGGCCTGGGCACTTCTAACATCCATTCGCCAGTTCCTTCTTCCCTTCTCGTCCCCTCTCCTTCGCCTAGCTCTCTGTTACTGTTTTTCTACTGGACCCTGATTAAACTGGGTAATCTTTATTGAGAGTTTACAGTTGTTAAACATATTCTAAAGACTTTTCTGCCTTCATTCATTCAATCTGCATAATACATTGAGGCAGTACTATCATTATCCCCAGTTTGCTACCGAGAAAACCAAGGCCTGTGAAGTTGCTCAAGGACACACAGCTTGTGAGTGGCAGACCATGGCTGAAACCCGAGAGTCCAGCTCCAGAGCTCTCCATATGACACTTGCTTTTCCATCTCCTAACAATAGGCACTCATTCTAGGTTCCACAAACACATTAGTGACTATTGAAATAACGGAATAAGTGCGTGAATGTAAAGAAAGGATGGAAAGAAGGAGGCAAGGAGAGGTAACTTGCATAATTTTTTAGACAGATGAATTTTCAAATTAAAAAGCCAAGTGCTTTCTCACTCGAACCGTTAATTTTCTTATGTGATTTTAATCAAAAAGCAATGTTTTTTTTTAAAAATCCTGATGTGAAGTATTGTAAATCCAAGTTCTAGTTCTAAGTAGCCCCTTGCTGTGCTAGTCATTTTGCATCAGGTAAGTTACTTGGTCTCTCTGATTGCAGTTTCTTCGTAAGTAATTAGGAGGAGAACACCTGCCCAGGGTCATTATGAAATACCTTGGGAACCTTGGGACTATTTTTCTGACAGGACTGAGTCATTTTCCAAGGGGACAGAAGGAGGAGAGAAAATGGGTAGATATTTTATTTAGTAAACTGCCTCCACCGCTCTCTGTCTCACAAGGATATACAGGGGTCCTTGGTTGTAGCTTCCCCAATTCTACCCAGGAGGTCTTGCTATAGCTGTACCCTTTCAGGCCCCAAGGAAAAGGGTCTCAGACTTAGGCATCCAAAAGTGGACCAATGGATTATGAAACATGGTCTGCAGAGGATGTAACTGGTAGTTAGCCAGCTTCTGACTGATGTGTCTGCAGATGGTTCTGTTTGAATCTAAATAACTCCTCTGTCTATTTCAATCTGTTATTTCTAGACCATTGTCTTGGAAAACTATCTAAAGATACTATCTGGTATAGTACCTGGCACACACCGTTAGGCTGACAATATTGCTATAAATTGTAAGACAGTATTAGAACAAACAGACACACCTTCCTCATTCACCTAAATACACAACCATTTTTTTCTAAGTTGGCTGACTATGAATGACTATGAACTCGCTTTGCCTCACTGCACCCTTACACACACACACGCACACACACACACACACAGCATCAAGAGAAAAGAGCCAGTAAATACAGCCTGGAACCGTGCACGATCTCCTGAGTCATGTCTAGGGGAAGCTGCTGCCACCTTTAAAAGACTGGCAGGACTGTGTAGATCCCCGAGGATGGCATGAGCCTGAAGGCCATAAGGTGACTGACCACTGTACAGAGGAGTCGTATTGCAGGATTTACATACATAGCAATTTTTAAAAACTTCTACTTATATACTGAAGTACAGTAACATTTCCAACATCTTTATCTTGATCTATCACCAACAGTTTTCGAGAATTTGAGTGTAAAGAGTTACATACAGTGTCCATCCGGGATTCTCAGGCATGATTTCAGATGCTCTGGATATTACAGTACAAATCAGTACTCGTCAGAATCATTTGGGGAGAGCTCTCAGCTTTTACTATTTTGTTTAAGAGACAGACCCTACAGATGTGAATGAGTTACGCATGCACATATGGCTTCACATGGACAAACCAAGTTGGAGGATAGGCAGCTCTTCCCATTACAAAAAAAGAAAGCAGAGTGAACAAAATGCCTTACAATATATGTCTGTTGCAGTTTCTCATCTGCTCGTCACCATTTCCTATGAAGCCAATATAGTAGATACCTATAAATCCCAGTTAACAGATGATAATGAGGTTTTAAGGGATTAAGTCATTTGCTGCTTTGTTCATTTGCTTGGATTTTTCTCTCCAAACCACTGTTTTTCCCACTATCCCCAAAGTGGTTTCAGAAATACCTACAAAGTTGTCGGAAAAATGACTCACCTGCCCCATGAAGAAGTAGAAGTAGGTTGGCAGACACCAAAAAGTAGGACATTTTCTGAGGAACAAAAAGAAAGGTAGGAAATTTGCTTTAGCTAGGAAACAGTTGGTCCACCATGACCAAAGCCACCTGCTGCCAGGTTTCAGGACAGGCCCTCCTGAGCACCAACCCCATCTCCGATCCAGTTAATCACATCTTCATTATCTTCTGAGCTCAGACGAGACCAGGCACATTCAGAGTGGGATGGTCATAGACTTCTTCATTACCTTAAACATACTTTTATAAGAATCATATTATATGTCATTGTCTTTATGTGTTCTTTTGTCCCTTACTATTTCAAAGACAGAATACTAAAATAATCATAACCTTTCAGTGTATTTTCTTGCCTCTTCTTTTTCCTGTCATTTTCCATTAAGTGGGGAAAATAAAGCCCACCACAATCCTCCACGTCTACCTGTGATACATTATACCGACCGTATGGCACATGCTTACAAATGCCAGTTTTCATCTCCTAAATAAGCCTATGAAGTAGGTACCATTATGACCTCCATTTAGTAGACAGAAACTAAGGCATAGAGGTGGGGGTGCTGGACAGGGGTAGGTATGAGATGGATATGCAGAGGTAAGGGACTTCATGAGCCACACGCCCCAAACCTCCTGGACTGCATGGTTAGAGATTTTAAAATAGCCTATAATGTCACACGTCCAAGCAGGATCAAACAGACTGCCTTAAGGAATGGATGCTCTGGCCTTCGTCCTCCCCATATTCCAATTTGTGACTTAGAATGGCCCTAGGATAAGTCATGCAGCAGACCACCCTGTCCTTTCCCTGTCCCCCACATGAATTCCTACATAGGTGCCCTTTTTTGTCTTTTATCCTTGCTTCCTGATTCTATCAATAAAAAGCCACAGAAGCTTCAGTTTGGGGCTGTCTTTTTTCCTGAGATTCTCATGCTGAGGGGTCTCAGTTAAGGAAGAGCCCCTGGCCCTCCTTAGAGGTTAAACTGCACATAGACTCCAAGGAGTCCCTCATCTTTCGCACGGTACCACAGTCATTAACTATGATACGTAGAGAGCGTAAGAAAATTCATCCAGGGCCACAGAGAGCAAGAATCTCACCCTGCAGGGGAGCTGAACCGTGAGCATTCCATGTCAACTCCACCAGGCAAGCCTCTGCCACTTGGCCCACACATGCTGGAAGCCCCCTCTCCTAGGTAGGCGTTCATCAAGAGAACCAGAAGTCCATGAGCCATGGAAGCAGATGGTTTATGGAGAATTACAGTAAGTTTCTTTCCTAGAGGTCTGTTAAGTCCTAGAAAATATGTGCTCTGTGGGTTGAATTTTTACAGATACAGACGTCTCAAGAAAAGCAGGATAAAGAAGTAACCCTTACCAGCCAATGGCCAGGTTCAGTGGGACAAGTAGAAGGATTTGTAACTAAATCTACATACTCTAACTGGGCATATGTAGTGATTGATACCATCTTTGATTTAGAAAGTATCTCTCCATGGCAGATATAGTAAACTATTGTAAAGACATATCCAAGATAAAATTTAAAAGATAACATAGCAGAAAACAGCTACTAGAGCCATAGATAGTTAATGGAGTGAACTACAATCAAATGTCAGGGGGAAAACTGAGTTGTAGGAATGCCTTTTCAACTCAACAAAATTTCACCATTGATTTCCAGGCTGTGAAAGGTTTTCATCCTAATGGCCTTCCTGATTTCCACCCCCCCAAATCACACATAATCCTTGTTCCTGTGCATTTGCTATGGCTATATAATCTCCCATTCATTTAGTAATGATCCTAATAGTATCACTGTTTATTGTGAATTTTTTTAAAAAAATAGAAGATAAAGAAATGAAAGTCACTTTAACATTTTGAAGTATTCCTTTCAATCTTTTACATGAGTTTGTTGCTGTTGTTGTTATTTTGGGGTGTTTTGTTTTGGTACTGGGGATTGAACCCAAGAAATTTGCACTGAGCTACAACTCCAGTCCTTTTTATTTTGAGACAGGGTCTCACTAAGTCACTCTATTGCCCCAGGCTGGGCTCACACTTATGGGTGTCCTCTTGCCTCAGCCTCCCAGAGTTCCAGGATTATGGGCATAAGCCACCATGTCTGGATATATGTGTACTTTTCAAGAAAGTTCAATTTGTGTATACAGTTTAGTGTCCAGTTTAATTTTCTTCATGATATTATTTTGTATCTATCATTCAATATTGCTATAATCTGTTATTTATTGTTTTATTGTTATTTATGTGCATATCTTATCATACCTATTGGGCTGTAGGTTCCCTTAGGTTCTCTATCTTTTATATATCCCTCTTGGTGTTTCGTATATTGTAGATCCAATAAGTGCTTACTGAAATATAGTAATTTAATGAAATGGAATCTGGTGTAAGATTCTCACAAAATTTCACAGTGTAAAAGGAAAAAGAAAACAAAAGAGAAATTTGTATATTATGAAAGATGAATGTAAGTTATGTTAAACAGAAAAGTCTAACCCTGCACCTAGGTCTGGCCTCCAGGGTTTATCCTCTTGTCACCTCCAGTTTGCAGAAAAGCAATGAAAAGTCTCTGAACTAGCTCTGTGTGGCAAAATAAGTACAAAGGGACTGGGTACAGCTGGGGTAGATACCTCGGTACTTCAGTCACACTGGCAGTCATTTGACTCCAGTTCACAATTACAGCCAACAATTTCTCCCAAATAAACACCCCCTTTATCCAGTGAGCTTACCTGTATTATAGCTGGTCCCTCTGATCCACTGAGTGAGAAGCAAGTGAGGTGGAGTGAGCATGTCAACAGGACAGTCATGTGGCAGTCCTCAGGGAGAGGGCGTGGAGACACTGTTATTACCAAGCTGTCACCACAAACACTCAGCAAAGTGCTCCATTTTTTCTAGAGCTGTCTTTGTTGGCTAAAGAAAGTGCTTGCAAGGTAATATGGTGGGAGAGTAGACTAAAAGAAGACCAATGATGGGCAACTGTCCTTTACCCATTTTTCAAACATTACATTTATTGGAGGATAATTAAATAACATGGGGAAAGGCTCGCTGTACAATTTTTGATACAAAAACACAAAGTACAGCTGGGCATGATGACACATGCCTATAATCCCAGTACTGAGGAGACTGAGGCAGGAAGATTACCATGAGTTTGAGGACAGCCTGAACTATATAGTGAGTTCAAGTCCAGCTTGAACTACATAATGAGACTATGTCTCAAAAAACAGAACAAAACAACAAAACTAAACAAAAAACCCAAATGCACACATAAAATGCAAAACTTAATATACATATACACATATGCATGATTTCAAATTTATGCAAAAAATATGTGCTTATAGGAAAGGAAGGAAATATACCAAAATACTAGTAGTGTTTATTTCTGGATGATGACCTTGTGCATGATTTTAGCATTTTCACTATGTATTTCCAAATTTTCTATACAGACCTTTTACATTATAATAAAACTATAACTGTAAAAATAAAGTAGTAGACAGGTCTTCTACACATAATGTGGTACAGAAAGTGAGAGTACAGGAAGGAGCAAGAAAATGAGATATATTCTTTATTTTCTTTCCCTTATTGATGAGTATTGTGCCTTCTGTAGGATGCCTTGTCTACTAAACTTCAGGCTCAAATTCAGTAGAGGCCAATTCTCTATTAAGTTATCTTTTCCTCTTTCACCCCACAGCACAGTTAAAGAACCAGATTACCCTAGCCCTGATGTCACTGGATTCCCCTGGCTTTTGATTCTCCTGGCTGACTACACCAAAATGTCATTAGGTTCTGGTTTGCTCACCTCTTTCTGGAGTTGGAGTCCAGGTCCTTGTCTCAAATAAAGAATTGAATGAAATGGGGGGGGGGGGAGGAAAAAAGAAAGAAAGAAAAAACAAACAGTGGAAAAGTTTATTTGAAAAACTTCAAGTAAAGGTGAAAACAGAGAGAAACTGGCTCTGCAGAAAGAGTGAAAAAGGAAAAGGCTAAAAGAACACCCAGTAGAAAGCAGGGTGGGCTGTCCTGAGGAAACCCATGCTGGTAAGCTCTTCTTGGCATCTGTGTCCTTTAATACTGTCCAAATCTTGTGGAAACCTGTGACCACATCTACAAACTGCTCCTGAGAGGCAGTGCTGGGATCCCATGGCTCAAACTGAACTCAGATCTAGGCTATGGATTCAAAAACTTGCTGGAGTTCTTGAAAGAAGTTCACGTGCAGGGCTTTGAGAACTGTCCTGCTAGCATCTTGTAACAATAGGTCACAGCTACTTCCCCAACCAGTTTTGTCACTGACACTTAGCACAGCACCAGTGAATTGTAGTCAAGGGTTTAAAGAAACACTTCTCTTGGTAACTTATTAGAACAGAACAAATAAAACAAAGACAAGAATGGGAGGTGTGTTGCTTTTGTTCAGCTCCTACAGCATCTAGAATATCTTGCTTAGTAGGTCCCCAATAAAATAACCATAGAATGGAATGGAATGGAATGGAATGGAATGGAGTGGAGTGGAGTGGAGTGGAGTGGAATGGAATGGAATGGAATGGAGTGGAATGGAATAGCTGCAATCTGTTCACATCATTCTTCCAGTTCATGGCGTAGACCCTGAGGTTGGACCTACATTTGACTTTCACCATCAGGCAGAGGAGGACCGTCTTGGTGCTAGCTCAGAAACCCAGAAGAGTATTTTGTACATAGACAAAAGGCTATTTCTACAGATGCTGCATTCCTCAGCTCTCCCAAAGCCTTGGAGGGTTCCCATGTGATGTCAACTTGAGCTAAGGAATAGGGAGATGGGACCTGGAGCTTCCAATAAGGGAAGAAACAGAAACAATTCCCTCACCAGCTATTCATATGTCTCTCTTATTGGCCTGGACAAACTTATCATCTCTAAGTTTCCTGTTTTCTCCTCTACCTGGCAGTATAACAGTACTCTTCAGACTTTCAGGCAAAGTTACAATTTTAAATGTTTTCTCCCATTATCCTCCAAACTATGACAATATTTTTATGGAGGTGTTGTCCAGAGGTGTGTAAGACATGGATATGCAGAGGTAAGGGACTTTGGGGGACCACACACCCAACACCTTCCAGAATGCATGGCCAGTGATTAAAAGATAATCTACAGGGCTAGACGTCCAAATAGGATCAAAACACACTGCCTGAAGGAATGAATGCTCTGGCCCTCATCCTCCCCCTACTCCAATTTGCTAGATTGGCCCTTAGATCAGTCATGCTGGAGACCACCCTGACCTTCCCCCATCCCCCATTTTTTGTCCTTCATCCTTGATTCCTGATTCTTTTTTAGTTATTTATTTTTAAATTTTATTTTAAAGATAGTAAAATCCAACAAAACATAACAGAACAAAGTCAATCAAAACAAAACAGTAGATCTGGTACAGAACTTCAAAGCAAGATACTAGGAAAACAATAGCTACTATAATACATCTTGTTATCTTCACAATAGTTGACCATTCCATCAGGTACATTAAAATCAAACCAAAAACAAAACAGAATAAGACCAATAAAAACAGAATATGAAATAAAGTAAAAAAAAAAATCAGAAAAAAGCAAAACAGTGAGAACAATATTGGGCCTCAAAGACAAAAATACAAGAGAATCCCCCATATTTGCCACACTGCATACTGTCATCTTCCCAACAGATGTTCAGACTGCTGGCCCCAGGCCTGCAAAATCAATGAAACAATACAAGCATTTAGTTGCTTCATGTACCTTAGTTGCCATCAACTTAGCTGGTCCTCCGACCCAGCAGGTTGCTTACGGGGGCTGGGGGGAGGGGGGCTGTCCTTGATTCTTAGCCCAGGCACTGGTAGGCTTACAGGAGGCACGTATTTTTCTCTTCCAGGAATCTGTGCTGGTCTCACGCCACTCACCAGGAAGGCAGGCTAGTTGTCTTCTGGTTAGAGCCTCCCTGCCCAACATGGCAGGTTCTCAGGAGGCACATCTTTCTCTTCCTGGAGTTCATGCTGGTCGCATGCCACTCACTAGGAAGGTAGGCTAGTTATCTTCTGGTTTGAACTTCCCTGACCCAACATGGCAGGTTCTCAGGAGGCAGATATCTTTCTCTTCCTGGAGTCCGTGCCAGTGGCGTACCACTCACCAGGAAGGCAGGCCTTGATTCCTGATTCTATCAATAAAAAGCTACAGAAGCTTCAGTTCAGGGCTGTCTTTATGAGACTCTCACATTAAGGGGTCTTGGTTAAGGGCAGTCCCTCTGGGCCTTCTTGGAGTTTGAACTGGACACTGACTCAGGGTGATCTCTCATCCTTTGTGCCATGCCATGACCGTGAACTGTGACATACTTGTATCAAATTTATAAATTACTTGAAATGTAATTTTATCACATTAAATAAAATTATATTCCAAGTTCTCAATAAATGCTTTAAATATTAGTCCCTGTTCACCTAATTTCAATATTTACAAAAATATTCACTTACATAGTGTACCTATTATTGTTACTGGTTTCTGGGGTGTTACTGGGTTCTCGAGATGGTTTCTAGGTTCTTCCTGTCTTGAGCAAAAAATTGGTCAAGACAAGCACAAACAGTAGCAAAGTTTTGTTAAAGGTAGGAAAAGAAACAAGCTCTGCAAAGTGAGTTTGAGTCAAGCAAAAGCAGGAAAAGAAGTGCTCCCCACACCGTGAAGGCGCAGCACTGCGCGAGAGCAGCCACAATGGCAAAAGCTCAGCGATGACTGTACTCTGTGTATCACCCCCTCCTCAGGTTGAAGTCAGGTCCAAGCCATCCTATGGAAAACCTGCTTGATTTCTTGAGAAAATCCACATGCAAGGCTTCGGGAACTGTTCTGCACATGCGTTCTGGGATTTTGTAATTAATCGGTCACACCTACTGCCGCAGCCAGTCTTGCCATGCCCCGATCTGTGTCACTATGAACTAGGTCCTGTGTCACAGGCTGAGGTTATAATGATGACTCTGCTCCTCAAAGACGTTACAATCCCAACTAATGACTAAAATCAGCAGCCAGTTAATTAAGATTCACTATTCCAATCGAACTAAATTATGTACAAGAAATCATGTTAGCAATGACGGGGGCTGGGGTGTAGGAGAAAATGAAAATCTGAACATAGCCATTCTATATAAATAGGAACCTATCTAACTGAACACAAGATGCAAAGATTTTAACTAAAATTTAGTTTCCTTCAAAAAGCCAGAAACACAATTTTCAACTTTTTCTACTAGTTCCTCAGGCACCTTAGCTGTTCATCCGGTCTGGTTACAATTATCCTAAATTCAACAACTAGAAATCTGGGATACCCTGTGGTGGAGGTGACAAACCCCAGGTTCTTATGTATGGTGTACAACATATGGCAAAGTGTACACACGTTGGTGGAGGAAAAGTAGCTGCGTCTGTTGAAGGTCATGAACAGATAGATGGCAGAAAAGGAACAATGCACGTCAAGCAGACAAATCAGGCTCTTGTGCTCAAGAGCAAGAAGGGAAGAAAAGGGCTCGCATGAGTTCATGAGCTTTGGCCAGGGTTATAGTGAATGCTGCTAAAGTATTTTGGAGCTCAAGTGGGTAGAGGGGAGTGAATAGGAAGGAATGGTTTTAGGGTGGTGCTTAGCTCAACGGGATGGACGAGAGTGAATTCCTTAGCCCCTAATATCCTATCTGTACTAGTTGGAGTCTTTATTAAATTAAAACACTTCCTACTACACCCCTACAGACTTCCAAAATGGGTCAGTTTATCCATTTCTTGCCCTACTTTTTCCGTGTCCTTTCCTTCACTCCATATAATGTGGAGTTCCAGCCTAAGTAGCCAAAACTCTTCAGCAAGCACCTTTATTCTCTTATTACTGGGGTTATCTCTTGTTCATTAATTTAGCTGATTCATAATCCAATTCTGAGTTGCATTTAAATTACTTATTTTCCTCATTTTACATTACATACCTGTTACTTTTTTAATAATCACATACACATTTTGAATGCATAAATTGCATTATTTTAAACATTTTCAAATATTAGGCCTACTACCAGAAGTTTGATTCAAAATAAGGTTCATTTTTAAAAAGACCTTTTATAAACAGATGCCTTCTAAAATTTTTTTTTAAGATTCCATCTGTGGAATGTTAAACTGACAAAATGTATCCTCTCACGACTATAACTCAACCAGAAATTAGCTTGGCTGTGGAGTAACGCACAAAGTTTCTCATATAAAATGACAAGAAGAAAGTTACTCCTTACGAGGAAAGCAATTTAATATAATTGACCACACAATGACATTAACCTTCTTAAGTATAAACTGACTTAAAAACAAAAAACAACTAAGCCAGTGTAGTGGCACACATCTATACTACCCAGCACTCAGGAAACTGAGGCAGGAGGAGTGCCACGAATAAGAGGTCAACTTGGACTACATAGTTCAAGACTAGTCTGGACTACATAGTGAGACCTGTGTCCAAACGCACCCTAAAAACAAAACAAAACAAAATCCCAACTAAGTATTTTCTAGTGACTTCAAAATTACAAAAAGTAATGCTAGAAAGATCAAATTTGTGACAAAGATGAAAATATGTTACTTAGAATTACAATTTGTGTGTGCATGTGTGTGTGTGTGTGTGTGTGTGTGTGTGTGTATACCGGGAATCAAACTCACAACCTCTCACTTGTCAGACAGATGCTACGCCGCTGAGGTATATCCCCAACCCCGGGAACTACTAAATGAAAGCCAGAGTCAAAAATTTTCCAAATTGTAGTTTTGATTTTTTTTTTTCTTTTCTTTTTGAGACAAGGTTTCACTATGTAGTGCAGGATGGCTTGAACTCGCTTTGTAGCCCAGGCTGGCCTCAAACTCCCAAGGATCCCCGCCTCAGGTTGCTAAATGCTGGGATTACAGACACGCACCACCCTGCTAGGCAGTCTTAACATTTTCAGTGCTGCGTTCTTAAACTGACGGGCTAATCTGAGCTACTTCAAATCAGAGAGCCTCCACCTAATTCCCAAATTTATTCCTACTCACTTTAATTTAAAACGAAAACTAGGAAAGCGCTTCTACAATCAAAACGGGCCCAGAGACCTTGCTATGTACCACTTTTATAGTTTTTTGCTTTTTGTTTAAGCGCGCCGAGGAGGGGGTCCGTTGGTTTCTAACCCAGTTGCCCCCACACTTCAAGAAGGCTGTGTGACCCGCCCCCCGGCCTTCCGGCGCCCAGGATCCTGCCAGGCCTGCCTGCGGGCTCCCCCCAGGCTACAGGGGATAGCTCCGACCCGAGGGAAAGCGCGCGCTTCACATCACAGAAGCCGTCCCCGGACTGAGGCTGAGGCGGTCCTGGAGTGCGGGCACAGATCACCGCTCTCCGGCCACTATAAAATGCCGCCGACCGAGAGCTGGTCAACTCGGAGGACCAGGCCAGCCGGGCGGGGCCCAGCCGGTGCACACCCCCGGCTGCGCGCGCACCCCGCGTCTCGCGTCACGTGACCCGACGGGCGCGCTGGGCACGTGCCCGCCCGCGCCACTTCCGACGCAGCGGCCGCCGTTCAGGTTCCGGGGCGCCGCCGAGCTCGGCGGAAGGCCGAGCCGGACGGCTGGGATGGACGAGGCCGGGGCGGCGGGGGCCTCGGCCGGAGAGGCCGAGCTGAACTGGTCCCGCCTCAGCGTGTCCACCGAGACGCTGGAGTCCGAGCTGGAAGCGCGGGGCGAGGAGCGGCGCGGCTCGCGGGAGGCTCTGCTGCGGCTGCTGCTGCCCCATAACCGTCTGGTGTCGCTGCCGCGGGCGCTGGGCAGCGGCTTCCCGCACCTGCAGCTGCTGGACGTGAGCGGCAACGCGTTGACCGCGCTGGGACCCGAGCTGCTGGCGCTGAGCGGCCTGCGCACGCTGCTGGCCAGGAACAACCGGCTCGGCGGGCCGGGCGCGCTGCCCAAAGGCCTGGCCCAGTCGCCGCTCAGCCGCAGTCTCCAGGTGCTCAACCTCAGCGGCAACTGCTTCCAGGAGGTGCCCGCCTCCCTGCTGGGGCTGCGCGCGCTGCACACCCTCAGCTTGGGCGGCAACCAGCTGCAGAGTATCCCGGCCGAGATCGAAAACTTGCAGAGGTGAGTGCCCCCGCCCCCAGACAGGGAGCGCCCCGGGCGGTGTCTGGGTCCCTTGGGGCGCCAGGCATTTGTCACATAGCTGGCTCCCTGCTGGCTTTCTAACTTGTGGATAATCAGTGCTACCCGACCGTCTGGTAACTTTGCTGCTATCGCGGCGTTTGATGTGTTGCTGTTAGCCCCTGCGGATTTTGGAGATACTGTTTCTCTCCTATTTCCTCCGTCTGGGAAGTGATCTAAACTGCGTGGGTGCTCAGAAACAGATGTCGGCTTCCCGAGGTTATCACTTCCTTGCTCAGAAGTGTTGGGGAATTTTTCATGCTTGTCGAGAAGTACCGTACTTGCCTTTTAGCATGGCTACAAGGTGCTCTGATCTTATTCCTTGGTTTTCACTGTATTCGTCGGCGCTGTTCCTCGGTATCCATCCCGACAGTACCATTTGTGGAGTTTGAGCCATGCACTTCCCCAGCCTGTAGGTAAAGCAGCTTGTAGGTGCTGGCAGAGGTCAGCACTCATTAAGTATGTGTTGAATGGATGCGGAGGCTCTGTGCATGTGTGGTTTCCTTTGCCTGGAGGGTGTGTGTGTGTGTGTGTGTGTGTTTTGATTTGTTGTGCTTTTTTCACCTGGCATTCTTTAAAATGCCTATCAAGGGTCACCCACACCCCCGTGATTCTTTTCTTTACTACTTCCCAGTTAATTATTGCTAAACTGCATTCTGTCTTAGTTGATTTTAATTCCTCGTTTAAAGGAACTCTCTGTGCCTCAGCATGCATATAACCAGTAAATGTACGTTGAATGTAATGGAAGGAAATAGAGAAACAGGATAATATTAAGTATCCTAAAGGTGCCTTGCAGTGGAGGTAGAAGAAGAGCAGACTTGCCTTCCAGCTCTATTTTCAGTTTCTAAATTTCCAAAGAGAACAATGCTAGGGCCCTAGGGCGGGAGGAATCTCAACAGTGAAGTGTAAAGAACATTGGCCTGGAAATAAGAACTCTTGGTGTACAGGCCTTAGGCAAGTCACTTGACATACCCTCACCATAGTTTCCTAATCTGCAAAATGAGGCATTTGAAAAAAATGTCCCTTCATTTACTACTTAACAGATAGTTGTTGAGTACTTGTCGTGTGTCAGGCCCATGACAAGATTCTGGGGATATGATGAGGAACATGATTCTACCCTCATGGCGCTAACATTCTAGCAGAGGAGACACTAAACGACTAATTGTAAGCCTCATTATTTAATGACAATGGTTATAGCATCTGTGAAGATGAACAGTACCGTATGTCTCAAGACAAAATAACACAGGGACCTGACCTTTTCTGGTTCTTGAGCCAGCTTTTGAAAGAAGAGTACAAATTAACTAGGTTGCAAGGACAGGAGAATCAGTCCAAGTAGAAGGAACAGCAGGTAGAGAGGAAGAAACTAAAGCTCAGAGAAGTGAAGTCCGTCACAAAGCTGTGGTGGAAATGAATTTGACCTCTGCGATCTATCATCAAACTTAGGCACTTTCCCCAACACCATAGTAGGACTAGAATCTGAATCTTCGGACTACTCTTGTGTTGCATATGTGCTCAGAAGTGGTCCAGGTCATTTGCATAGTTGACTAAATTTTTTCTAGGCTGACAGCTTATCCATGGCTATTGGTCATTGTGTCTTTGGCGCCAGTAATGTGTGGAATCTTTTACGTAAGTGTTTTTTCTATTCTTTGTATTTATTGATAGGAATCAGTGAAAATTTAAGTAAAAACTAGTTGAATGTAGGCCAAAAAGGTCAGGTAGAATTATACTCCTAAAGGTAGAAAAAGTCTTGGCAAGGAACTGATTCATTTCATTTCAGTCAAGGAGGTGATCCTTTTTAACAGATGAGGAAACATTTTGTATCAGTAATTTGTTTGAGGCAAGGTGGTGACAATGAGAGTTCTGTAGTCCAACCCTCAAAATACTGCTAGCTACTCACTACTGAAATAATGCATTACAGCTTCAGAAGCAGAGATTCTGTCACATAAACATCACCTTGCAGAATACATGTGTATTCTTTAGGTCTCTCTGGTAACCGTGTTTGTGTATTATATATCATGTCATGATGCTTTTTAAGCCAGGTCTGATTTTTTGGCAATAAAGAAGATACCTGCTGTCTTTAAGGACAATTTAAAAATTGTGTATAATAAGTAATCCATGCAAACATTCTCTTTCTTCCTACCCTTCACTATTCCAGGGAGGAATAAAAAGGTTTTGGTTTGTTTTGTTTTTTTGAGACAGGGTCTTGCTCTGTAGTTCAGGCTGGCCTTGAGCTATCCTCTCCTGCCTCAGCCTCCAGAGTGCTGAGATTACGCTGCCCCACACCTGATTTAAAATAAACATTCTTGGTTTAATGATGTCACTGACCTCTCCAGATTTAGCAGGATGTCTTCAGCTATGTTTTTGTACCCTGTTGATCCTTTCCCATATTGACAAAGTGTTTTTTTTTTAAGTTTTCTGAAAAAGCATTTTCAAAGTATGAGAAATAAGTAAATGCTGAAAATCTTAAAATTTTTATGATTAACTTTACTTTCCCGGAGTAAATTAGGTGGTAGATACAATTTTATCCATTACAATGTGAGTTTATATGTCAGCAAATGGATATAATTTTTTGTATAATTTTTTATATGGACAAACTGTGTGTTATGCCGAAAAAGTGGAATTCATAGTTAGATGTATTGCTTCTGAACTATTACCTTTTATTCCTTTGTCAGTTTAATTTTACATGTACTTTTTATTCCTAGTGTCATTTAGCGAACACTAAGTGGGGAAGAGTTTAATAACTTATCATCCATTAGGCAGTAAACTTTATGTAAATGGAAGTTTCGGAGTTGTTTGGCTTACCCAGTGTTAGATATTTGGAGAAAAGGTTTGAGCCAAGAGTTTCTTTGGTACATTTTCCTAGTCTTTTCTTCTTAAGCACATGTAATGCTTTTGTTTTTCTGTTTGTGACTCTCACTATCTTTTAGGTGTGGCTTTGCAGGTTGAAGGATTGTGTCAAAATGAAGGCTAAAAATGAATGCCTTGAAATGCGTTGAAGTATGTAATAAATAGATATTTTAGGAAAGAGATAGGTGACTTCAGATGATAAATACAGTGTGTTAAAGTTAAACTAAAACTTTTAATTTCATCTCCCTTTAACAAACCACATAGAGTATATTTTTATTTTACTTAATGCCATATTTACCTAGGAAACAAAAAAAATTTTCTATTTACATCCATGGTTAGAATTGATTAATGTATTTTTTCAGTGGTTCATTGGCCCTTGATAGAGAAAAGTCATCTCACTTTAAGTATCAAGAAATAATTTGAGTTTGGTGTGTCAACACTAAACAGAAAGGAAAGGAATAATTCATTTCCTAAATTTAATGAAATGATTTTCCTATTTTCTATATTTGTCAAACACAGAATTATTCCAACTCTAATTAACAGAGGTGCATGTTGACAAACACAAGACCTTTGAAACACTACAATTTTGCTTTTAATTCATAATACTTTCGTAATTATATAGAAGTATAATATTATAAGAGTAAAATTTTATAATTTTAGAAGTTCAGTTTCTGTAAATCATTGAAAATATTCAAATTCCTAGAAATTTGAAAATTGAGTTTGAAAGTAAGAAATAGTCCTGATAGTATAAATTTAATATGCTGGTTATGCAATTTTTTAAAATTTTATTTTAAAGATAGTAAAATCCAACAAAACATAACAGAACAAAGCCAATCAAAACAAAGCAGAACCAGTACAGAACTTTAAAGCAAGATACTAGAAAAACAATAGCTACTGTAGTATATCTTGTTATCTTCACTATAGTTGACTATTCCATCAGGTATAGTAAAATCAAACCAAAAACAAAACAGAACAAAGCCATTCAAAACAGAATATGAAATAAAGCAAAAAAAAAATTAATCAGAATAAAGCAAAACAGTGAGAACAAAATTGGGCCTCAAAGACAAGACAGAAGGAAATCCCCCATGTTTGCTACATTGCATGCTGTCATCCTCCCAAGAGATCCTCAGACTGCTGGCCGCAGGCCTACAAAATCAACCAAACAATACAAGCATTTAGTTGCTTTCTGTACCTTAGTTGTTATCAATCTAGCTGGTCCTCTGGTAGGCAGGCGCACGGGAGGCACGGATCCTTCTCTTCCTGGAGTCCGTGCCGCTCACGCCATGCACCAGGAAGGCTGGCTAGTTGCCTTCTGGTTGGATCCTCCCTGACCTAACGGTTATATAATTTGATTAACGATACCCATCAATTACAAAAGAGAATTTACGGTACTTCAAAAAGTCATGGGCTTGGTTATATTTTAGAACTTCAACTCTTTCTCTGTTAAGGTCACAGTACCTTCTAATGGGTGGCGTCCTTTCTTTCTAAATACCTCCCAGAGCACAGAGGAAGACAGTGAGTAGTAACTGGCCACCAGAGAGTAGTTCCTGTCTGTCTTAGTAACTTCAGGCTGCTATAACAAAATATCATAAATGGGGTGACTTATAAGCAACAGTAGTTTCTTTCTTAGGATTCTGGGGACTCTGAAGTCCAAGATAGAGATACTGGCAGATTCAGTGTCCGGTGAGGACTTACTTCCTGGTTCATAAACGTCAGTCTTCTCACTCTGTCCTTAGAAGGCAACTTTTATGGCTTCATCTAATCCTTACCATCTTCCGAAGACACTGACTCCTAATACTGTCACATTAAGAGTTAGGATTTCAGCATGAATTTTGGGGGCACAGGCATTGAATCTGTAACACAGACCTAAGCAGATAATATTTACATTTGCCTAAGACTCTTCTGTTTCTTCACTTTACTGTAGTTCTTTTCTTCCCCACTAGACCATATTGCAAGTTGTTACTAATTATTGAATACTCTATTAAAAGATTTTCAAGTGTGTTAACCTTTTTTCCCAGTCAGCCATCTAATTAAAATAGTTTGTTTTCCAGGGAAGTTTCTTTTACTTGAACTCCAGATAGTCTGTTCTATTAAATTATCTCAAATCATTGAAAACCAGAGATTTCTAAGTATCAGAATATGAATTTACACCATACTTGCTAGGATCAAAATAAGCTGCTTAAGATCTGTTTTTTCTGACAGTACTGTTCTTATGCACTTACTCAACTTGTAATCGGATACTTGAGTTTTGCTACAAAGTAGTCTTTGGAAGGGAAAAACTAACATCAACAGTAGTTGTCTGTTTATTTTTTCTAAGTGTTATAAATCTAGAGAGAGAAATGCCCAGTCTTGAAAAGTTGTACATAATCAGAAATAGAAAAGTCATTAATCTTACTTGTTTATTTGTGTATTTATTTTTGGAGGCAGGACCTTGCTGTGTAGCTCAGGCTGACCTTGAATTCACTGTGTAGTCCAGGCTGACCTTGAACTCACAGCGGTCCTCCTGCCTCAGGCTTCCAAGTGCTGTGTCATTAATTATTAAAACCAAAAGACAACTTCCGATTTGGGTTGGCTGTTGGAATGGCCATACTCTCAGATTATTACAGTCAGAAAAAATTTGGTAAATGGAAGAAATCTTACCTGAGAAAAACATCTATAGTAGAGCTACCAATGAAGAACTACTTGGGGCAGGAGGACCGAACCCAGGGCTTTCACATTGAGGTATGTCTCCAACCTTTCTGCATTGTTTATTTTGAGACAGGATCTCACTGAGTTGCCCAGGCTGGACTCAAACTTGCCATCATCCTGCCTCAGCCTCCCAGGGTGCTGGGGTGACAGGTATGTGCCACCATGCCTGACTGACTACAATAAGTATGTTTTCTAACTTCGGAGAGGTAAAGGGCAAGAGCTTTATCCATGAAACAAGAATAGGAAGTTTTAGAGTTTTAACACTGACAACTGTGAGCTGGACATGTTGGTGCAGGCCTGTAATTCCAGCAGTTGGGAGACCAAGGCAGGAGGGTTGCCATGAGTTCAAGGCCAGCCTGAACTACATAGTGTGATCCTCTCTCAAAAGAACCTTGAAGCTGACAATCATGAATCCACAATTAGAATTCCTAGGGGGGAAAAAAATATATATAAATATATATATATATATATATATATATATATATAATAGTCCTTCTTTATTTGCAGTTTTGTTTCATTAGAGTTCCATTACTCAAGGTCAGCTAAGGTCCAAAAAAATTAGATAGAAAATTCCAGAAATAAAAATTCAGAAGTTCTAAATTGTACCCATTTCGAGTAGTGTGATGAAATCTTGTGCCCTCCCACTCAAAATGGAATCATCCACTCTGTGTACCCTGTTGTTAGTAATTGAGTAGCTGTCTTGCTTACAAGTTTGACTATCACAGTATCTCAGTGCTCATGTTCAAATGACCCTTATTTCACGTGGCAAACCTGTGGCGCCCGTTACTTGTTTTACCACTTTAAGACAGATATTTATGTGTGAGCTGTTTTTCTGAACTAAAACTTCAGGTTTAATTGCAGTGTTGGCAGTTCGCAACAAATAAGTGGGTTTTGGGTTGCATTTTGAGCCATCAGTCTCCAAAAAGTTAACTTTCACTGCCTTATTTTCTTTAATAATGGCTCCAAAACACAAGAGTAGGGACGCTGCCAATTTGGATATGCCAAAGGGAAGCCACAAAATGCTTCCTTTAGGTGAAAAGGTGAGAGTTCCAGACTTCATAAGGAAAGAAAAAAGTGTAGTGTGCCCCAGTTGCTAAGATTGACTCTAAGAACGAATCTTTCAGCTGTCACATTTCAGATTATGAAAAGGATAGCTACCGAGAATAAGTGCTTATAGGATTCAGTGCTCACACCTACTTCAGACGTCTACGGGGAGGCCTTAGAATGTATCCCTCAAAGAAAAGGGAATTACTGTAATGATGAATTTTTTCTTTTTTCTTTTCTTTCTTTCTTTTTTTTTTTTTTTTTTTTTTTTTTTTTTTTTTTTTTTTTTTTTTTTTTTTTTTTTTTTTTTGTTTTTTTTCTGTTTTGTTTTGCGGCACTGGGGATCAATCGCGCAGCTTCATGCCTGACAGACAGATGCTTAAGCCACTGAGCCAAACTCCCAGCCCTAGTTTTTGAGGCAGGGTCGCACTATGTAGCTCAGGCCAGCCTTGTGCTCGTGTTGTAGCCCAAGCCGGCCTCAAACTCACAGAGCTCCGCCTACCTCAGCCTCCCAAGTGCTGGGATTAAAGGCATGCGCCACCACACCCGGCCCTGTAATGATGAACTATGAACTCACTAAATGGGCTGAATGGTGTGAAGATTATTGAAGAAAAGTTCATATGCAGAGATCTTGCTGAGGCATTCTTCAGGAATACAGCACCAAGAGATAGGACTGTAAAAAAAAATGAGCTCGTGGATCATTCCTGAAGTTCTAACTCCTGAGAGCAGTTTTAAAAAAATATGTCGAATAAAAAATAAGGAGTAAAATAACTGTGGCTGAATTCTCCCACAATTAAAGAGCTCTCCAAAGCCACATTTTGATGTATTGTAGAACGTTAGTAAAGATACAGAGAAAAAAATGCTCAGAGCTCCTGAGAAAATAAAAGAAAGTAAAACAAAAAATGGGTCACCCACAAAGGAACATTAATATTGGCTTTACTAACATCAGGGAACATCTTTTTACTGTTAAAGAAAAGTAATGCCAACCTTGAATTTTATACCCAGCTAACATATGATTCAGGATTGAGGTGACAAAATAAAAAGTTGAGTATGGAAACAAAGGACTCAAAGATTAACAACCATGAGTCCTTGCTGAAAGAACTTTTAAAGGACATAGTCCAAGAAAAACAAACTTTAAAAGAAATACCAAAAACTATGGCAAACAAAGACATTGGTAAAAAATATATATTGACAAATCTGGCTAAGTATTGATTGAAAATAAATTTTTTATAATCAGTATTGGTAGAAATCAAAGTTAATTCTAGAAAATGATATGAAGACAATGGTACACTGTTACGTACTTGGGAATGAAAGCAGATCAAAGGGGCAGCTACTAGCAAAATAGAAATAGCACAACTCAGACCAGTATCGGGGAATGGAACAAATGGGTAACAATGCGAACAGGGGGCAGAATTGAAGGGAAAAAAGATACTGAGATACTATCACAATAGAAAGCACAGCTCTAAATCTATTGACAGTCAAGTTGTGCCACTTTATAAGTTACACTTAAAAATATACCAGTCAGTTAAAAGTGAAAGATGTACCAGGCAAATCCATCACTTCTCATCTGAACTACTGCACTGGGTTCCAAACTGTTGCTGTTTCCACTCCTGGCCTCAGCACTCCTCCAACACTTGGCCAGCTTTTTTTGTGGTTCTTTAAAGCGTGAATCAAGTTGTGTGACCTTTGTTCCAAACCTACCATATCTGAGACAAAATTCAAAATCCTGAAAAGGCCTTTGCGATCTGGCCCTCGGAGGCTGTTGCGGTGACCGATTGTCCGCCATATTCTTAACGGCCACGTTTCCATCCCGTCTCTGACCTACGCTACTGATGATGCACTTTTCCCGCTCACTCATTTCATTCAGATCTCTGTTCAGGTGTCAACTCTGATGAGAAAACTCTCTTGGCCACCTTGTCTAGGGAATCACCTCCATCATCATCTGATTGCCTTCATTTTTCCTCATAGCACTTAATACACTCTGGCATAAGAGAAGTACATTTGTTTTCTCATTAGAACATATGCTTCAGGTTAACAGCTAGATCTTATTTACGCTATAGTTCCTGGAGTGGTACCCAGCATACAATTGGTATTCCTGTTTGTTGACTAGGTATTTCATGTGTGTATAAGAATACTGGTTTATTTTAAAGAAGAGGAAGCAAATAACTGACCCAAGTTTTTGTACCAGTAAGTGATGGATCTGAAGTTGAGCAGGTACAAAGGTAAAACTGGTAGGCAGGATTGATAACCAGATGAAATAGGTTTCAAGGCAAAATGAACTTAAATGAACAAAGAAAAATTCTTCATATGAATTAAGGAACACTTCAAGAAGTTTTAGGAGCCAAGAACTTAAATGTATCTGCAGTATAGCTTCTGTATATTGCGAGCAAAAATTGGCAGAACACTGAAGGACTGAAAGAAAACCATGTTACAGTAGGGGACTTACCACCAGTAAGAAGGCAAAAAGATTTGTATTGCTTAGTTTACAAGTTGAGTGCATATTCATTTAGTACACATAAAATATGAACAGACTGTGCCCTTGGCTATAAAGGAACAAAGTTATACAGAATGGATGTGTGACAACCAACCTAGGATTACTTTACTGAGTTTTCCCACTTAGATCGGGGCTGGATTTTGTAGCTTTAAAAATAATTCCCAATTCTTACCATGCGAGTTTGGGTAACAGTCTGATTGGCCACTTTTATCCCATTTTGTTTTTGCTTGTTCACTGGCTTGTTTGCTCATTTGTTTTCTTGAGACAGAGTCTCACTATTGTAGCCTTAAACTTGCACTTCTCCTGGTTCACACTCCTGTGTTTGCAGTTATGGGCATGTGCCACCGTACCTGGCTTATTTTCTTCTACTTTAAAAGTGTTTAAGGGTGGGAATGTAGCTCAGCGGTAGAGCACTTGCCAAGCAAAGACAAACCTTTGGGTACAAGATTCAGCTGCAGATATATTTATGTGTATATGTACGGGGATAGGGAGGAAGTTCTACCTCCTGAGTTAGCAGATTTAACAGGAAGACAAAAGTAGCATAGTAGTGACAATGATCTATGTATATGTGTGCACACGTGCATTGTAAGAACTGACTTTTGACACTGCTGCAGAAGTGTTTGCAGAAAGCTTTTCTACAGGCATCACCACAGAGAGCAGCACCATTGTATTTGGGTGCAGCGTATATTATATCTGAAACTTTAATTTCATGAAAATAGTTTTATGTATAATTTATTTAGAGAGCATCTGAAGAATGTTTTTGTTATAAAAAAGAACAAAGAAGAAATGTAGAAGTTTCAGATGTGGTTTCAACTTTTTAGAAAAAGACTAATGATGCTTTCATTGCCTATTAATACATTAAACCTAATCATACCCCCGTGGAATTTAGGGTCCCTGTAATCTGAACTCTTTCCAGCCCTTGTCTCTGGATTAAAAAGTTCTTTCTTTTTTTTTTTTTTTTTTTTTTTTGGTGGCACTGGGGATCAAACTCACAACCTCGCACCTGCCAGGGCAGGCACTTAAGCCACTGAGCCAAACTCCCAGCCCTATGGATTAAAAAGTTCTCCTCCTCCTCTATCCTGAAGCTTCCTCTTTCTGCCCTCTAAATGGCTAAACTTAAGAGTCCAGCTGAATTGCCTTTTCCAGTAAAAGCTGCCTTTTCTTCTCTCTCTCTTTCTCCCTCTCCCTCTCTTTTGCAACACCTGTATTATTTGTAAAGTATTGCTCTTATTTTGGTATTTTAATCATGCAATGCTTATTTTTAGTCTTGTTTTTTGAAATAGAGTCTTGCTATGTAGCACATACTGGCCTTGAATTCACTGTGTAGCTCAAACTGTCCTCTGATTTGCTGCGATCCTCTTGCCTCAGCCTCCAAAGTGCTGGGATTGCAGGTGTGCACCACCATGCCTGGCCTTGGACTTGGTATTTGTTTAATTATAATGTTGTCTAACATTGATTTGTCTTGTCTGCTTCACTGTATGGTAAGCTCCCTTAAGACTGCATTATTTCTCTGGAGACCGGGTAGCATGTAGTAGCTTCTAAGTAATGCATTTGTGGAATGCATAGACGAAAATGTGTTCACTGTAGTATGAACAATGGAGTATCTTGTCTAACATACTTATTTACTTAGTTTTCCTCTATTTTTTCAGTTTAGAGTGCTTATATCTTGGAGGAAACTTCATCAAAGAAATTCCACCAGAATTAGCAAATCTGCCTTCTCTGAATTACTTGGTATTATGTGACAACAAAATCCAAAGTGTGCCTCCTCAGCTTTCCCAGTGAGTAGCTTTAGTTTATATGTACATCGACATCCATGTTTAGGAATTGTTGTTTTGCCTTCACTTCCCTGCTTTACCTGTAGAAAAGAATTAAGTGCATTTATAATAAATTACATGGTAATTTTAGCCCCAAGAAGATTTGCTGTGAATTAGGTTATTTTAAATTTTACTTTTTAAGTGCTCTGGTTTATTCTTCAAAATACTCATTCAGCTAGTTTTCTGTAATGAAGAAAGTTAATTTGTCAGAGACTTTCCTGGGTTTTATATAATTTTCCGTGATTTTATATTTGATATGAAGCACTCTAACGTAAGTTTGTAAAGGATTTTCATTTCTATTGCACCTGAAATCTTTCCTGGTTTAGCTGTCTGATAAAATATGCTCCTCAAAATCTTTACTTCTAGCATTAATCTCACGTAAGACATCAGCACGCTTTTCTAAGATTCCAAGGGCAGAAGACTCTTGTGGCCCTTACAGACTGCACTCTAATCTAGTTTCAGCTTCTTACTTTCGTTAACTTTAATCATGGCTGCTGATTGTTACAGAGAATTTGACTGTTCATATGTGCATGCATATGTCTGCATGCCTGCACGTGCACATATGTAGACTTTCTAGTAGATATACTGCTCACTGCTGTTGATTTTTGTGCTGCATTTATTCTAGGTTGCATTCACTTCGCTCCCTCAGTCTCCACAATAACTTGCTGACCTACCTGCCCCGAGAGATCCTCAACCTAATTCATTTGGAAGAGTTGAGCTTACGAGGAAATCCACTGGTTGTTCGTTTTGTTAGAGATTTAACCTATAACCCTCCAAGTCTCCTGGAATTAGCTGCACGGACCATTAAGATGCGAAACATTTCCTACACTCCATATGATCTTCCTGGGAATCTTCTTAAATACTTGAGTTCAGCCAGCAATTGCCCAAACCCAAAGTGTGGTGGTAAGTAAGTTCATTGTTCATGTTTCTTACTTATTTAGCTATTTTAACTTTTTTTTTTTTCTGTGGCACAGGGGATGGAACTCACAAGCTCGCACCTGCCAGGCAGGTGCTCAAGCCACTGAGCCAAACTCGCAGCCCTAGGTTTTTGAGACAGGGTCTTACTATGTAACTCAGGCCAGCCTTGCACTCACGTTGCAGCCCAAGCCGGCCTCGAACTCACAACACTCCTCCTACCTCAGCCTCCCGAGTGCTGGGATTAAAGGCATGCACCACCACACCCGGCTTATTTTAAATTTTTGATTGTTATTTTAATTAGCTAAGGCATTTAAAAGAAGTCCGTGTGTTAGTTACTTTTGTCATTGCTGGTACAAAATATCCAACACTCATAAGTTAAAAAGGAAGAGTTTATTTTAGCTCATAGATCATAGAGGTTTCAGTCCATAGGCAACTGTCTTTAGGGCAGGGCAGCACGGCAGAGGGCATAGCAGAGGAGAAACAGTCCGTGGCAGGGAAAACAGCAAGCAGTGAACCTGCCTACTTTCTGTCCCCTTTACCCTATCCAGTCTGTAAGCCATCCATACTCAGGGTCATTAACCACACCCAGAATCATGCTGAACCAATCAGTGGACCAATTTAGTTAACACTCTTAATCCACATTTACACATTCTAGGTCTAGCTCCCTCAGAAAAGCCCCACCTGTGAGCATATGAGGTTTTGGGGGGACTTCTAGATACAAGCCGTAACAGGAAGTTATCAGAAAGTGAGACATGTTATCCCCTCATGATTTCTTTCTCTTTGTGTGTGTGTATCTGTCTGTGTGTCTGTGTATAGTATTAAGGATTGAACCTAGGGCCTCACGCATAATAGGTAAGTGCTCTGCCATGGAAGTACATCGCCAGCCCACTTTTCTTTTCTTTTTTTATCGTTGGTCCTTTTTATAGTAATTTTGGATTTCACACACAAGAAAATACCAGTATTTGGGAGTTCACACACAAGAAAATATTCCCATTCAGGATGTACGAGAATGGGCTGAATGCTTGCAGATCTCAGGATGTACCCTAGCACTTTATATATGTCTTTTTAAATCCATGGCTCAGAATTTGAGTTTAGATCATTTGGAAAGTAGTAAACAAATTATATAATGTAGGGCAAAATAAAATAATTATCCCAAGAAATTCAAACTGCTATTAGAAATCAGAGGAGGGCTGGTCTATTTAATTAGCTGTGGAAAAGAAGAGCTGATTCTTGGATGAGTTAAATTTTGATAGGGTAAGATTAACGGTGGGAAACTTTTCAGATGGAGAAAGCAGAGTGGAGCTAGCACAGTCAGGGCCAGTGTGTTAGATGAGTGACAGTGTAGCTCAGGTGTTACAGTTAGGGCAGTAGCGTGAGAAGATTCATTGAGGCCCAGTGGTAGAGTGCTCGAGTGTGTGAGTGGGGATTGATGACTGAGAGCAGGTCAGTTTATTTTGGTTTCCTCATGAAAGACTAGTGTCTTAACAGTCCATTTGAATGGAGTATAGAAAGGTTTTTAGTCTTGCAGGATAAATGTAAGTATAGAGAAGGTTACATAATGCTGATCAAAACCAGGTGAGATTTTTCCCTGAAAGTCTTGTCTTGTCTTGAAACTGTTGTAGGTTTAAAAAGAGGGAAAAATGATTCCCTCAAAGATTGCTATGAAAGAGAAAAGATATTTTGGATTTAAAGAAAAGGATGGCCTTACTCTGGGACATTTCCAGCTATACATGCTTAGAAATAAATAGAAGTTGCAATATGAATCATTTGATTCTACAGTTCAATAATAAACCTGCACTTGTGAGCAGAGAAATCCTAAATATTCATAGGATAAAAAGTGATGTGATCCCTTAAGAAAAATGAGTCATTTTGTGTTTTCATTGTCAAAGAAACTGTATTATGTAGATTAAAAAAAAATTAGAAGTTGCAATGCTGCGTCAAGTCGAGTGTGCTTAAGCTTTTCTCTGAGGCTCCTGTCCTGAACTCAGGTGGTGACATCAGCCAGGCATACACATGGGGCAGCATTTCCACCAGACACCCAGGCCTCATGGTCCTAGTCTGCTTGAATTCTGTCTTTTTCTAAAATGGACCTCTATAGGAATTCTTGAGCCAGGCATGGTTGTGCATGCCTGTAATCCCAGTACTCAGGAGGCTGAGGCAGGACGATTGTTGCCATGAGTTTGAGGGCAACCTGGGCTACATAATGAATTCAAGGCTAGCCTGAACTACATCGTGAGGTCCTGTCTCAAAAAAACAAGCAAACAAAAACTTGTTTAATGCACTGAAGTCCTGTTTATCCTAGAAATGCTTGGAAAATTACTAGTTTAAAATTAGAGATGAACTAGTAAATATTACCCCCTCCCCCAGATTACCTATTGAAGACTAATATTTTACAAATACAAGAGAGTAGTGTACTATTTGGACTTGTAGTAATTCCATAATATTTTAGTTTAAAGTAATATGCTGTTCCTAGAAGATTTGGTGGTATCGGGAAAAAAAAAGATAGAAATGTTATTTCTCCTTTGCTGCTGGACCATGGCTTTTTTATTTTGGTCCCTATGTGATAAACACACAGTAAGAAGTTGGGAAATTATTAGGTAGAGTCTAAAGGTTGAGATTCCTCTTTGGTGAGACAGTGGGACTCAGAGTTCTGTTATATTCCTGTTACACTACAACTATCAGGATAGCTTTGTGTGTCAGAGATATGTTATCTTTCTAAGGATCAACCTTTGCTTTCCTCTGACCTCTCTTCACATTCCTACCTGCCTGAGGGGTCACAGCTAAGAGTACTACATTAGGAACCCAAAAAGCCAAATACTCAATTTCAGTCTACCACAGATGGTATAATTGTGTGAAAATCAAGTGAGATCACCAGTGCATCTGCTTTCTGCCTACTTCTTGCAGACTGTGTGTATAATAAATGATTCCTTAAGGTCATTGCAAAAGGAGGTGTTTCTTTTGTTTAGTCTCCTGACTGTGG